>CANDYM010000483.1:0-25900 GCA_947397865.1 Polietes domitor
TAGTCATCCTCTCCAGAAATTTTTGAGGTTGTTGGCTAAAAATTGATATTTTGAAGATTTTTTCAGAACTTTGGCCTTTACACGGTGAAACTAGACGGAATTACCTTTAATTTGATGGTAGTCCCATCAACTAAAGTATATCCATTTGGCCACAATGGACGCACTAGTCATCCTCTCCAGAAATTTTGGAGGTTTTTGGCTAAAAATTGATATTTTGAAGATTTTTTCAGAACTTTGGCCTTTACACGGTGAAACTAGACGGAATTACCTTTAATTTGATGGTAGTCCCATCAACTAAAGTATCTCCATTTGGCCACAATGGACGCACTAGTCATCCTCTCCAGAAATTTTTGAGGTTGTTGGCTAAAAATTGATATTTTGAAGATTTTTTCAGAACTTTGGCCTTTACACGGTGAAACTAGACGGAATTACCTTTAATTTGATGGTAGTCCCATCAACTAAAGTATCTCCATTTGGCCACAATGGACGCACTAGTCATCCTCTCCAGAAATTTTTGAGGTTTTTGGCTAAAAATTGATATTTTGAAGATTTTTTCAGAACTTTGGCCTTTACACGGTGAAACTAGACGAAATTACCTTTAATTTGATGGTAGTCCCATCAACTAAAGTATCTCCATTTGGCCACAATGGACGCACTAGTCATCCTCTCCAGAAATTTTGGGAGGTTTTTGGCTAAAAATTGATATTTTGAAGATTTTTTCAGAACTTTGGCCTTTACACGGTGAAACTAGACGGAATTACCTTTAATTTGATGGTAGTCCCATCAACTAAAGTATCTCCATTTGGCCACAATGGACGCACTAGTCATCCTCTCCAGAAATTTTTGAGGTTTTTGGCTAAAAATTGATATTTTGAAGATTTTTTCAGAACTTTGGCCTTTACACGGTGAAACTAGACGAAATTACCTTTAATTTGATGGTAGTCCCATCAACTAAAGTATCTCCATTTGGCCACAATGGACGCACTAGTCATCCTCTCCAGAAATTTTGGGAGGTTTTTGGCTAAAAATTGATATTTTGAAGATTTTTTCAGAACTTTGGCCTTTACACGGTGAAACTAGACGGAATTACCTTTAATTTGATGGTAGTCCCATCAACTAAAGTATCTCCATTTGGCCACAATGGACGCACTAGTCATCCTCTCCAGAAATTTTGAGGTTTTTGGCTAAAAATTGATATTTTGAAGATTTTTTCAGAACTTTGGCCTTTACACGGTGAAACTAGACGAAATTACCTTTAATTTGATGGTAGTCCCATCAACTAAAGTATCTCCATTTGGCCACAATGGACGCACTAGTCATCCTCTCCAGAAATTTTGGGAGGTTTTTGGCTAAAAATTGATATTTTGAAGATTTTTTCAGAACTTTGGCCTTTACACGGTGAAACTAGACGGAATTACCTTTAATTTGATGGTAGTCCCATCAACTAAAGTATCTCCATTTGGCCACAATGGACGCACTAGTCATCCTCTCCAGAAATTTTTGAGGTTTTTGGCTAAAAATTGATATTTTGAAGATTTTTTCAGAACTTTGGCCTTTACACGGTGAAACTAGACGAATTACCTTTAATTTGATGGTAGTCCCATCAACTAAAGTATCTCCATTTGGCCACAATGGACGCACTAGTCATCCTCTCCAGAAATTTTGGAGGTTTTTGGCTAAAAATTGATATTTTGAAGATTTTTTCAGAACTTTGGCCTTTACACGGTGAAACTAGACGGAATTACCTTTAATTTGATGGTAGTCCCATCAACTAAAGTATCTCCATTTGGCCACAATGGACGCACTAGTCATCCTCTCCAGAAATTTTTGAGGTTTTTGGCTAAAAATTGATATTTTGAAGATTTTTTCAGAACTTTGGCATTAGAAGGTGAAACTAGACGGAATTACCTTTAATTTGATGGTAGTCCCATCAACTAAAGTATCTCCATTTGGCCACAATGGACGCACTAGTCATCCTCTCCAGAAATTTTTGAGGTTTTTGGCTAAAAATTGATATTTTGAAGATTTTTTCAGAACTTTGGCCTTTACACGGTGAAACTAGACGAAATTACCTTTAATTTGATGGTAGTCCCATCAACTAAAGTATCTCCATTTGGCCACAATGGACGCACTAGTCATCCTCTCCAGAAATTTTGGGAGGTTTTTGGCTAAAAATTGATATTTTGAAGATTTTTTCAGAACTTTGGCCTTTACACGGTGAAACTAGACGGAATTACCTTTAATTTGATGGTAGTCCCATCAACTAAAGTATCTCCATTTGGCCACAATGGACGCACTAGTCATCTTCTCCAGAAATTTTTGAGGTTTTTGGCTAAAAATTGATATTTTGAAGATTTTTTCAGAACTTTGGCCTTTACACGGTGAAACTAGACGAAATTACCTTTAATTTGATGGTAGTCCCATCAACTAAAGTATCTCCATTTGGCCACAATGGACGCACTAGTCATCCTCTCCAGAAATTTTGGAGGTTTTTGGCTAAAAATTGATATTTTGAAGATTTTTTCAGAACTTTGGCCTTTACACGGTGAAACTAGACGGAATTACCTTTAATTTGATGGTAGTCCCATCAACTAAAGTATCTCCATTTGGCCACAATGGACGCACTAGTCATCTTCTCCAGAAATTTTTGAGGTTTTTGGCTAAAAATTGATATTTTGAAGATTTTTTCAGAACTTTTGCCTTTACACAGTGAAACTAGACGGAATTACCTTTAATTTGATGGTAGTCCCATCAACTAAAGTATCTCCATTTGGCCACAATGGACGCACTAGTCATCCTCTCCAGAAATTTTTGAGGTTGTTGGCTAAAAATTGATATTTTGAAGATTTTTTCAGAACTTTGGCCTTTGCACGGTGAAACTAGACGGAATTACCTTTAATTTGATGGTAGTCCCATCAACTAAAGTATCTCCATTTGGCCACAATGGACGCACTAGTCATCCTCTCCAGAAATTTTTGAGGTTTTTGGCTAAAAATTGATATTTTGAAGATTTTTTCAGAACTTTGGCCTATAGAAGGTGAAACTAGACGGAATTACCTTTAATTTGATGGTAGTCCCATCAACTAAAGTATCTCCATTTGGCCACAATGGACGCACTAGTCATCCTCTCCAGAAATTTTTGAGGTTTTTGGCTAAAAATTGATATTTTAAGATTTTTTCAGAACTTTGGCCTTTACACGGTGAAACTAGACGGAATTACCTTTAATTTGATGGTAGTCCCATCAACTAAAGTATCTCCATTTGGCCACAATGGACGCACTAGTCATCCTCTCCAGAAATTTTGGGAGGTTTTTGGCTAAAAATTGATATTTTGAAGATTTTTTCAGAACTTTGGCCTTTACACGGTGAAACTAGACGGAATTACCTTTAATTTGATGGTAGTCCCATCAACTAAAGTATCTCCATTTGGCCACAATGGACGCACTAGTCATCCTCTCCAGAAATTTTGGGAGGTTTTTGGCTAAAAATTGATATTTTGAAGATTTTTTCAGAACTTTGGCCTTTACACGGTGAAACTAGACGGAATTACCTTTAATTTGATGGTAGTCCCATCAACTAAAGTATCTCCATTTGGCCACAATGGACGCACTAGTCATCCTCTCCAGAAATTTTTGAGGTTTTTGGCTAAAAATTGATATTTTGAAGATTTTTTCAGAACTTTGGCCTTTACACGGGGAAACTAGACGGAATTACCTTTAATTTGATGGTAGTCCCATCAACTAAAGTATCTCCATTTGGCCACAATAGACGCACTAGTCATCCTCTCCAGAAATTTTTGAGGTTTTTGGCTAAAAATTGATATTTTGAAGATTTTTTCAGAACTTTGGCCTATAGAAAGTGAAACTAGACGGAATTACCTTTAATTTGATGGTAGTCCCATCAACTAAAGTATCTCCATTTGGCCACAATGGACGCACTAGTCATCCTCTCCAGAAATTTTGGGAGGTTTTTGGCTAAAAATTGATATTTTGAAGATTTTTTCAGAACTTTGGCCTTTACACGGTGAAACTAGACGGAATTACCTTTAATTTGATGGTAGTCCCATCAACTAAAGTATCTCCATTTGGCCACAATGGACGCACTAGTCATCCTCTCCAGCAATTTTTGAGGTTTTTGGCTAAAAATTGATATTTTGAAGATTTTTTCAGAACTTTGGCCTTTACACGGTGAAACTAGACGAAATTACCTTTAATTTGATGGTAGTCCCATCAACTAAAGTATCTCCATTTGGCCACAATGGACGCACTAGTCATCCTCTCCAGAAATTTTGGGAGGTTTTTGGCTAAAAATTGATATTTTGAAGATTTTTTCAGAACTTTGGCCTTTACACGGTGAAACTAGACGGAATTACCTTTAATTTGATGGTAGTCCCATCAACTAAAGTATCTCCATTTGGCCACAATGGACGCACTAGTCATCTTCTCCAGAAATTTTTGAGGTTTTTGGCTAAAAATTGATATTTTGAAGATTTTTTCAGAACTTTTGCCTTTACACAGTGAAACTAGACGGAATTACCTTTAATTTGATGGTAGTTCCATCAACTAAAGTATCTCCATTTGGCCACAATGGACGCACTAGTCATCCTCTCCAGAAATTTTTGAGGTTGTTGGCTAAAAATTGATATTTTGAAGATTTTTTCAGAACTTTGGCCTTTACACGGTGAAACTAGACGGAATTACCTTTAATTTGATGGTAGTCCCATCAACTAAAGTATATCCATTTGGCCACAATGGACGCACTAGTCATCCTCTCCAGAAATTTTGGGAGGTTTTTGGCTAAAAATTGATATTTTGAAGATTTTTTCAGAACTTTGGCCTTTACACGGTGAAACTAGACGGAATTACCTTTAATTTGATGGTAGTCCCATCAACTAAAGTATCTCCATTTGGCCACAATGGACGCACTAGTCATCCTCTCCAGAAATTTTTGAGGTTTTTGGCTAAAAATTGATATTTTGAAGATTTTTTCAGAACTTTGGCCTCTACACGGTGAAACTAGACGAAATTACCTTTAATTTGATGGTAGTCCCATCAACTAAAGTATCTCCATTTGGCCACAATGGACGCACTAGTCATCCTCTCCAGAAATTTTGGGAGGTTTTTGGCTAAAAATTGATATTTTGAAGATTTTTTCAGAACTTTGGCCTTTACACGGTGAAACTAGACGGAATTACCTTTAATTTGATGGTAGTCCCATCAACTAAAGTATCTCCATTTGGCCACAATGGACGCACTAGTCATCCTCTCCAGAAATTTTTGAGGTTTTTGGCTAAAAATTGATATTTTGAAGATTTTTTCAGAACTTTGGCCTTTACACGGTGAAACTAGACGAAATTACCTTTAATTTGATGGTAGTCCCATCAACTAAAGTATCTCCATTTGGCCACAATGGACGCACTAGTCATCCTCTCCAGAAATTTTGGGAGGTTTTTGGCTAAAAATTGATATTTTGAAGATTTTTTCAGAACTTTGGCCTTTACACGGTGAAACTAGACGGAATTACCTTTAATTTGATGGTAGTCCCATCAACTAAAGTATCTCCATTTGGCCACAATGGACGCACTAGTCATCCTCTCCAGAAATTTTTGAGGTTTTTGGCTAAAAATTGATATTTTGAAGATTTTTTCAGAACTTTGGCCTTTACACGGTGAAACTAGACGAAATTACCTTTAATTTGATGGTAGTCCCATCAACTAAAGTATCTCCATTTGGCCACAATGGACGCACTAGTCATCCTCTCCAGAAATTTTGGAGGTTTTTGGCTAAAAATTGATATTTTGAAGATTTTTTCAGAACTTTGGCCTTTACACGGTGAAACTAGACGGAATTACCTTTAATTTGATGGTAGTCCCATCAACTAAAGTATCTCCATTTGGCCACAATGGACGCACTAGTCATCCTCTCCAGAAATTTTTGAGGTTTTTGGCTAAAAATTGATATTTTGAAGATTTTTTCAGAACTTTGGCCTTTACACGGTGAAACTAGACGAAATTACCTTTAATTTGATGGTAGTCCCATCAACTAAAGTATCTCCATTTGGCCACAATGGACGCACTAGTCATCCTCTCCAGAAATTTTGGGAGGTTTTTGGCTAAAAATTGATATTTTGAAGATTTTTTCAGAACTTTGGCCTTTACACGGTGAAACTAGACGGAATTACCTTTAATTTGATGGTAGTCCCATCAACTAAAGTATCTCCATTTGGCCACAATGGACGCACTAGTCATCTTCTCCAGAAATTTTTGAGGTTTTTGGCTAAAAATTGATATTTTGAAGATTTTTTCAGAACTTTGGCATATAGAAAGTGAAACTAGACGGAATTACCTTTAATTTGATGGTAGTCCCATCAACTAAAGTATCTCCATTTGGCCACAATGGACGCACTAGTCATCCTCTCCAGAAATTTTTGAGGTTTTTGGCTAAAAATTGATATTTTGAAGATTTTTTCAGAACTTTGGCCTTTACACGGTGAAACTAGACGGAATTACCTTTAATTTGATGGTAGTCCCATCAACTAAAGTATCTCCATTTGGCCACAATGGACGCACTAGTCATCTTCTCCAGAAATTTTTGAGGTTTTTGGCTAAAAATTGATATTTTGAAGATTTTTTCAGAACTTTGGCCTTTACACGGTGAAACTAGACGAAATTACCTTTAATTTGATGGTAGTCCCATCAACTAAAGTATCTCCATTTGGCCACAATGGACGCACTAGTCATCCTCTCCAGAAATTTTGGGAGGTTTTTGGCTAAAAATTGATATTTTGAAGATTTTTTCAGAACTTTGGCCTTTACACGGTGAAACTAGACGGAATTACCTTTAATTTGATGGTAGTCCCATCAACTAAAGTATCTCCATTTGGCCACAATGGACGCACTAGTCATCTTCTCCAGAAATTTTTGAGGTTTTTGGCTAAAAATTGATATTTTGAAGATTTTTTCAGAACTTTTGCCTTTACACAGTGAAACTAGACGGAATTACCTTTAATTTGATGGTAGTCCCATCAACTAAAGTATCTCCATTTGGCCACAATGGACGCACTAGTCATCCTCTCCAGAAATTTTTGAGGTTGTTGGCTAAAAATTGATATTTTGAAGATTTTTTCAGAACTTTGGCCTTTGCACGGTGAAACTAGACGGAATTACCTTTAATTTGATGGTAGTCCCATCAACTAAAGTATCTCCATTTGGCCACAATGGACGCACTAGTCATCCTCTCCAGAAATTTTTGAGGTTTTTGGCTAAAAATTGATATTTTGAAGATTTTTTCAGAACTTTGGCCTATAGAAGGTGAAACTAGACGGAATTACCTTTAATTTGATGGTAGTCCCATCAACTAAAGTATCTCCATTTGGCCACAATGGACGCACTAGTCATCCTCTCCAGAAATTTTTGAGGTTTTTGGCTAAAAATTGATATTTTTAAGATTTTTTCAGAACTTTGGCCTTTACACGGTGAAACTAGACGGAATTACCTTTAATTTGATGGTAGTCCCATCAACTAAAGTATCTCCATTTGGCCACAATGGACGCACTAGTCATCCTCTCCAGAAATTTTGGGAGGTTTTTGGCTAAAAATTGATATTTTGAAGATTTTTTTCAGAACTTTGGCCTTTACACGGTGAAACTAGACGGAATTACCTTTAATTTGATGGTAGTCCCATCAACTAAAGTATCTCCATTTGGCCACAATGGACGCACTAGTCATCCTCTCCAGAAATTTTTGAGGTTTTTGGCTAAAAATTGATATTTTGAAGATTTTTTCAGAACTTTGGCCTTTACACGGTGAAACTAGACGAAATTACCTTTAATTTGATGGTAGTCCCATCAACTAAAGTATCTCCATTTGGCCACAATGGACGCACTAGTCATCCTCTCCAGAAATTTTGGGAGGTTTTTGGCTAAAAATTGATATTTTGAAGATTTTTTCAGAACTTTGGCCTTTACACGGTGAAACTAGACGGAATTACCTTTAATTTGATGGTAGTCCCATCAACTAAAGTATCTCCATTTGGCCACAATGGACGCACTAGTCATCCTCTCCAGAAATTTTGGGAGGTTTTTGGCTAAAAATTGATATTTTGAAGATTTTTTCAGAACTTTGGCCTTTACACGGTGAAACTAGACGGAATTACCTTTAATTTGATGGTAGTCCCATCAACTAAAGTATCTCCATTTGGCCACAATGGACGCACTAGTCATCCTCTCCAGAAATTTTTGAGGTTGTTGGCTAAAAATTGATATTTTGAAGATTTTTTCAGAACTTTGGCCTTTACACGGTGAAACTAGACGGAATTACCTTTAATTTGATGGTAGTCCCATCAACTAAAGTATCTCCATTTGGCCACAATGGACGCACTAGTCATCCTCTCCAGAAATTTTTGAGGTTTTTGGCTAAAAATTGATATTTTGAAGATTTTTTCAGAACTTTGGCCTTTACACAGTGAAACTAGACGGAATTACCTTTAATTTGATGGTAGTCCCATCAACTAAAGTATCTCCATTTGGCCACAATGGACGCACTAGTCATCCTCTCCAGAACTTTTGGGAGGTTTTTGGCTAAAAATTGATATTTTGAAGATTTTTTCAGAACTTTGGCCTATAGAAGGTGAAACTAGACGGAATTACCTTTAATTTGATGGTAGTCCCATCAACTAAAGTATCTCCATTTGGCCACAATGGACGCACTAGTCATCCTCTCCAGAAATTTTTGAGGTTTTTGGCTAAAAATTGATATTTTGAAGATTTTTTCAGAACTTTGGCCTATAGAAGGTGAAACTAGACGGAATTACCTTTAATTTGATGGTAGTCCCATCAACTAAAGTATCTCCATTTGGCCACAATGGACGCACTAGTCATCCTCTCCAGAAATTTTTGAGGTTTTTGGCTAAAAATTGATATTTTGAAGATTTTTTCAGAACTTTGGCCTTTACACGGGGAAACTAGACGGAATTACCTTTAATTTGATGGTAGTCCCATCAACTAAAGTATCTCCATTTGGCCACAATGGACGCACTAGTCATCCTCTCCAGAAATTTTGGGAGGTTTTTGGCTAAAAATTGATATTTTGAAGATTTTTTCAGAACTTTGGCCTTTACACGGTGAAACTAGACGGAATTACCTTTAATTTGATGGTAGTCCCATCAACTAAAGTATCTCCATTTGGCCACAATGGACGCACTAGTCATCCTCTCCAGAAATTTTTGAGGTTTTTGGCTAAAAATTGATATTTTGAAGATTTTTTCAGAACTTTGGCCTTTACACGGTGAAACTAGACGAAATTACCTTTAATTTGATGGTAGTCCCATCAACTAAAGTATCTCCATTTGGCCACAATGGACGCACTAGTCATCCTCTCCAGAAATTTTGGGAGGTTTTTGGCTAAAAATTGATATTTTGAAGATTTTTTCAGAACTTTGGCCTTTACACGGTGAAACTAGACGGAATTACCTTTAATTTGATGGTAGTCCCATCAACTAAAGTATCTCCATTTGGCCACAATGGACGCACTAGTCATCTTCTCCAGAAATTTTTGAGGTTTTTGGCTAAAAATTGATATTTTGAAGATTTTTTCAGAACTTTTGCCTTTACACAGTGAAACTAGACGGAATTACCTTTAATTTGATGGTAGTTCCATCAACTAAAGTATCTCCATTTGGCCACAATGGACGCACTAGTCATCCTCTCCAGAAATTTTTGAGGTTGTTGGCTAAAAATTGATATTTTGAAGATTTTTTCAGAACTTTGGCCTTTACACGGTGAAACTAGACGGAATTACCTTTAATTTGATGGTAGTCCCATCAACTAAAGTATATCCATTTGGCCACAATGGACTCACTAGTCATCCTCTCCAGAAATTTTGGGAGGTTTTTGGCTAAAAATTGATATTTTGAAGATTTTTTCAGAACTTTGGCCTTTACACGGTGAAACTAGACGGAATTACCTTTAATTTGATGGTAGTCCCATCAACTAAAGTATCTCCATTTGGCCACAATGGACGCACTAGTCATCCTCTCCAGAAATTTTTGAGGTTTTTGGCTAAAAATTGATATTTTGAAGATTTTTTCAGAACTTTGGCCTTTACACGGTGAAACTAGACGAAATTACCTTTAATTTGATGGTAGTCCCATCAACTAAAGTATCTCCATTTGGCCACAATGGACGCACTAGTCATCCTCTCCAGAAATTTTGGGAGGTTTTTGGCTAAAAATTGATATTTTGAAGATTTTTTCAGAACTTTGGCCTTTACACGGTGAAACTAGACGGAATTACCTTTAATTTGATGGTAGTCCCATCAACTAAAGTATCTCCATTTGGCCACAATGGACGCACTAGTCATCTTCTCCAGAAATTTTTGAGGTTTTTGGCTAAAAATTGATATTTTGAAGATTTTTTCAGAACTTTGGCCTTTACACGGTGAAACTAGACGGAATTACCTTTAATTTGATGGTAGTCCCATCAACTAAAGTATCTCCATTTGGCCACAATGGACGCACTAGTCATCCTCTCCAGAAATTTTGGGAGGTTTTTGGCTAAAAATTGATATTTTGAAGATTTTTTCAGAACTTTGGCCTTTACACGGTGAAACTAGACGGAATTACCTTTAATTTGATGGTAGTCCCATCAACTAAAGTATCTCCATTTGGCCACAATGGACGCACTAGTCATCCTCTCCAGAAATTTTTGAGGTTGTTGGCTAAAAATTGATATTTTGAAGATTTTTTCAGAACTTTGGCCTTTACACGGTGAAACTAGACGGAATTACCTTTAATTTGATGGTAGTCCCATCAACTAAAGTATCTCCATTTGGCCACAATGGACGCACTAGTCATCTTCTCCAGAAATTTTTGAGGTTTTTGGCTAAAAATTGATATTTTGAAGATTTTTTCAGAACTTTGGCCTTTACACGGTGAAACTAGACGAAATTACCTTTAATTTGATGGTAGTCCCATCAACTAAAGTATCTCCATTTGGCCACAATGGACGCACTAGTCATCCTCTCCAGAAATTTTGGGAGGTTTTTGGCTAAAAATTGATATTTTGAAGATTTTTTCAGAACTTTGGCCTTTACACGGTGAAACTAGACGGAATTACCTTTAATTTGATGGTAGTCCCATCAACTAAAGTATCTCCATTTGGCCACAACGGACGTACAAACCATACACCAGAATTTTGGTGTATACACAGTTTTTGTTTTTGCAACTTAAATTCCGAATTTATCTTCACTCATTTCCCTGTTAACGGCTTAACATAGCTCTGTTAAACCATTAACAGCGGACAGTTTTAACAGTGGTTTGTGTCTCTGCTACTTAAATTCGGAATTTATCTTCACTCACATTGTGAATTTTGGGCTGGCGGCATCATTGGACCATGTACTGAAAAATTGGGTTGATCAGATAAGGTACTGCCGAGCCATACGTGGTAGTCATGTGAATGATATTGTGTTCCATCATTAAATGACAAAGTTCAATCTTTCCAATAAAACCAGAAATTTGAAAAAAATATCAGTACTTTTTTATAGCCGATTCTAATTTAAAATTTTAAATGGTCCACCCTATACAAGTTCAAATGCAAATTTAGTTTAAATCATTTTGTTTGACTCAAGGACTATAAGGTGTTCCTTATCGTTTTATTATTCCATGGCGGAAAAATGTTCGATTCGAAAAATTTCAAATTCGAACAAATATTCTTTTCGTCCTAGTCTTATCCCATGTAATATACAATGAAAAAATCATACTATATTTTTATTTTAATATAAACGTTGATTTAAATCATTGCCAGTGATTTCATTTGAGTCCGCAATTAAATGAAAATTGTCAGTGCAACGCCCATAAGCAAATTTTTATTTTTTACCATTTTGAAATCTCAAATAAATTTCCTTGTATTTTTCAATCAAAGGTAAGCGACTCTTATAACTTAATAAATAACTAAGGCTCAATAACAGTTCAATATTTGCAAAAATTCCGGAGATAATAGCTTACCATTTTTTAATTAATAAAGCATATCCTTACTTGTCAGGATATTTGGAAACAATTGTATTTAGCAATACATACTCTTAGGTTTATAATAAAGTCATTATTGAATATTGTTGTGGGTCTTACAGATACAAATTGAATACACATACATGAAAGCAAGAAAAAATATTGCTCCTAAAGGTATGCTGTACAAAAAAAAATTGATCTGTTGCTGTAGCAAACTTGAACAATTTCGGGTTGGCTTTTGGTAAATCGATGTTTGCATCATATAATCAAAAATTTGCAATAATTAACCAGTATGTCAATATCATAAATATTTAATTTGTTTAAATATCGGTTAAATATCCCAGCAGAAACTTGGTAATGACACCTCATTATTTTTAGCATTACCTAGTAATGTCAGCTCGTTACGCCCTGCATTGTTTTGAAGTATGAAATAATTACTTCCTTATAATGGTTTAAATAAGTAGTTATTGGTAAGTTAAATTTCATAGAACTTCAGATTTTAAAAATTAATTTTGTGGTGAGTCAGAGAATAGCAGTGCTTTTGTTATCGCAGCTTAGTTATCCAGGCTTAAAGAAAGAAAAACAGCCCTAAATTCTGTATTCAGATTGTTAACAAGACGATACAAAATGCATTATTTAATAAAAACGTTGTTTTCCTCACTTATTAAGCCCATTATTGCTAATACACTATTTGGTTAGTTATCAATAATGACTTATTTTGTATCTTCCTGAGGCCACTTATTTTACAACTCGTTTAGATGTACTTATTTATTAACTTTTTGTAACCGTGCGTGGAAGTACTTATTTCTCAACTTTTTGTAAGCGTGCGTGGAAGTACTTATTTTTTACAATCCCTTTATAAAAATAACACTAGTCAACAGTCAAAATGTACTCGGGATGCGATAATTTTTTCTGTGTAGATAACCTTGACATGAGCTCGAAAAACGCAATAAAAAATTTTTTTTTCGTTTGGTTTTTTTTTTATTATTTTTTTTTTTAAATTTTAAAAATTTTTTTTTGGTTAATTTGTTTCGTCCGGCATAACTCGGGAACCACTAGCCCGATTTAATTGAATTAAATTTTAAAAAATTTAAAATTACAATTCCCTTAATCTGTTCATATATTGTTTTCCTATACAAGCAACAGTTTCCAAGTTAAAAATGACTATATAAAGGAAAAAACTTATTTTTTGCCTAAAGATTTAAAAATTTTTTTTTTTAAAAATCCATAAAAAATCCAAAATGAAAAAAAATTTCAAATCTTATTACTTTTACGTAAAGTCACATAACCTATGAGCAAAATGAGACAAAGATCATGAAAATCGATGCACGCGTTTCGCTTTTATTCGCAATTGAGTAAAGGTATGAATTTCAAAAATTTGCTCGACATATGCACAACTTTGTCTATGGTAAGGTTTTTTCTTTTTTATTACAAAAAAAATTAAAATTTTTGGGTGACAAAAATATATGACTTTAAATTAAAAAACAATTCGATATATGTACAAGAAATTATCCTAAGGATATCAACATTAATTAATTATAAAAAAGTTTAAAAAAAAAATATCTAAACACAAAAATAAAAACCTTCAAATTAAAAATAATTATGTGCTTTTGTCTTTCTTTTATATTGTTGTGGGTCTGTTTCTCTTATCAGGAACCAGATATAGTCCCCCATCATAGCTTCGTTCCAAAATCCTTCGTTCCAAATCCCTCATAGTTAAGGCACTTTAGTAGATTGTCCATGACTTCGTATGTTTCCTTGGTGTCTACGGCATGAGCAATTGGAATCGAAGGTTTCTTGTTGCCGTTGTGCAGTAAAATTGCTTTAAGGCTCTGCTTGTTGCTGTCGATGAAAAGACGCCACTCTCCACCGCTCATCTATGTTTGAGACCTTTAAATTGAAGCTCTCTTCAAATGAATCTCTCAATTTAGGTGAAAAACAACGCTTGTTTTTTTCAGAAACGTATTCTCCGCACATGTAACAAAAATTACTTGGATTGGTATTGCATTCAAATCCTCGCGAACGTTTGCTCATTTTAACTATCGCGTTCGTCGACACTTGTTGAATGAGTAAAATCGATCAATGAAGACCTATTTATACTGTGTATTGTTTAGTATTTTACTGACAGGTACTTATAAATGGGTGTATATTTTTTTACGGTGGCTACATACCTGTTTCACCATGTGTGAGTCTTAAATTTTCCGAATAATGACCACCCTTAAATGTGGGTTGCATTTCTGTAAAAAAATCATACAGGTAGCCAACGGAAAACCCAAATAATTAAAAAAGTCCCCTTTCCTTTTTTCCTTTTAATTGTTCACGCACATTTATTAGCGTTTATTACTTTGCTTACGCAATCATAAAAATTAAATAACCCTTTGTTTATTCCGTTTTGTTAATTCTGAGAATCAAAAAAAAAAAGAAAAAACCTTACCATAGACAAAGTTGTGCATATGTCGAGCAAATTTTTGAAATTCATACCTTTACTCAATTGCGAATAAAAGCGAAACGCGTGCATCGATTTTCATGATCTTTGTCTCATTTTGCTCATAGGTTATGTGACTTTACGTAAAAGTAATAAGATTTGACATTTTTTTTCATTTTGGATTTTTTATGGATTTTTTAAAAAAAAAATTTAAAATTTTTAGGCAAAAAATAAGTTTTTTCCTTTATATATTCATTTTTAACTTGGAAACTGTTGCTTGTATAGGAAAACAATATATGAACAGATTAAGGGAATTGTAATTTTAAATTTTTTAAAATTTAATTCAATTAAATCGGGCTAGTGGTTCCCGAGTTATGCCGGACGAAACAAATTAACCAAAAAAAAATTTTTAAATTTTTGAAATTCATACTTTTACTCAATTGCGAATAAAAGCGAAACGCGTGCATCGATTTTCATGATCTTTGTCTCATTTTGCTCATAGGTTATGTGACTTTAGGTAAAAGTAATAAGATTTGACATTTTTTTCATTTTGGATTTTTTATGGATTTTAAAAAAAAAAAATTTTAAATTTTTAGGCAAAAAATAAGTTTTTTCCTTTATATATTCATTTTTAACTTGGAAACTGTTGCTTGTATAGGAAAACAATATATGAACAGATTAAGGGAATTGTAATTTTAAATTTTTTAAAATTTAATTCAATTAAATCGGGCTAGTGGTTCCCGAGTTATGCCGGACGAAACAAATTAACCAAAAAAAAATTTTTAAAATTTAAAAAAAAATAATAAAAAAAAAACCAAACGAAAAAAAAAATTTTTATTGCGTTTTTCGAGCTCATGTCAAGGTTATCTACACAGAAAAAATTATCGCATCCCGAGTACATGAAATTTTTTTCAATTTGTTGACTAGTGTTTGTAATTAGAGACGGATCCGAAAAATAAGTACTGAAGGTTTTTGGTATTGCCTTATTCCCCACATTTCTGGATAATGGGAGTTTTTGCTGGGATTTAATCAGAAATTAAAAAAAAACACGATCTAGAATGTTAGCTATTAAAAAATAACACAAAATACATTTTTTCCGTTTTATTTTTCTTTTTTATAGAATTTTCCGTTCCAGAACAAAATATTTGTCCTCAATTTTTTTGGAGCCTGGATCTGTTTAATCTGTTTTAATGTGAAAGCAACATTTGTAGCCATTATAAGTCCCTCGACGAAAATTGGAATTTTATATCCTCCGTCATGTATTGATTGGTACTATTTATATCCAAAATATTTTAGTTTGCGTGTCTACTCAATTAGAGGAATGTACACAGCAAATTTCGTGTTTCTAATTTTTTTCTTTCGTATATCAATATCTTAAATATATGGGCAAATCTACGGTATAGTACGATTCCATGTCACTCAGCTTTAAGAGCAATATATAATATTTCTGAGAGTGTCATAATTTTCAAAACGACGAGTTTAACCTCGCCAACATCCTAAAGATTTAAAATTATGCTGTTAATGTAGTCTACTGAGCTAAGGTCTACCCTAATTTACCCTATTTTTGCTTGTAACTTTTGGGAGTTGTTCAACTCTTTTGGCTATAACTTTTTCAGCATAAGAGAAAATCATTCTGATCTTTTAGTGGATGATAGTAATGATGTTGCGGAATCTTCTATATGTTGAAAAGGGCAAGGGTGTGAAGATAAATTCGTAAGTTAAATACGTCCCACACCCAAGACACAAACCAATTTAGCTTGTGGAACGTATTTAAAAAATATTTTTTTAAATAAAAACACTAAAAATAATAAAAATAAAAGGAATTATGTAATTATTTTTTTAAAATATTTTCCGTTCCAATTATTTGAATGCATCAAATCAGTCAAAAGTCCAAAAACTATACAAAATAGGCCATTTTAGGCTATGTATTGTTGTGACATTGAAGAGCCGATATCTCGAAAACTAGAATACATGAATCGGGTATTCCAAAGGCAATTATTTAGCCCTTGGTAAGTAGAATATTTTCCAAAAAAGAGTTGGTCCAAATTCCGTTTGAGATCGGAGATATATAGCTTTTAAGATATCGGGTATATATATATCGAATTTTGATTGTCCGATATCTCGAAAACTAGAATACATGAATCGGGTATTCCAAAGGCAATTATTTAGCCCTTGGTAAGTAGAATATTTTCCAAAAAAGAGTTGGTCCAAATTCCGTTTGAGATCGGAGATATATAGCTTTTAAGATATCGGGTATATATATATATCGAATTTTGATTGTCCGATATCTCGAAAACTAGAATACATGAATCGGGTATTCCAAAGGCAATTATTTAGCCCTTGGTAAGTAGAATATTTTCCAAAAAAGAGTTGGTCCAAATTCCGTTTGAGATCGGAGATATATAGCTTTTAAGATATCGGGTATATATATCGAATTTTGATTGTCCGATATCTCGAAAACTAGAATACATGAATCGGGTATTCCAAAGGCAATTATTTAGCTCTTGGTAAGTAGAATATTTTCCAAGAAAGAGTTGGTCCAAATTCCGTTTGAGATCGGAGATATATAGGTTTTTCAGATATCGGGTATATATATAACGAATTTTGATTGTCCGATATCTCGAAAACTAGAATACATGAATCGGGTATTCCAAAGGCAATTATTTAGCCCTTGGTAAGTAGAATAATTTCCAAAAAAGAGTTGGTCCAAATTCCGTTTGAGATCGGAGATATATAGGTTTTTCAGATATCGGGTGTATATATATCGAATTTTGATTGTCCGATATCTCGAAAACTAGAATACATGAATCGGGTATTCCAAAGGCAATTATTTAGCCCTTGGTAAGTAGAATATTTTCCAAAAAAGAGTTGGTCCAAATTCCGTTTGAGATCGGAGATATATAGCTTTTAAGATATCGGGTGTATATATATCGAATTTTGATTGTCCGATATCTCGAAAACTAGAATACATGAATCGGGTATTCCAAAGGCAATTATTTAGCCCTCGGTAAGTAGAATATTTTCCAAAAAAGAGTTGGTCCAAATTCCGTTTGAGATCGGAGATATATTGGTTTTTTAGATATCGGGTGAATATATATCGAATTTTGATTGTCCGATATCTCGAAAACTAGAATACATGAATCGGGTATTCCAAAGGCAATTATTTAGCCCTTGGTAAGTAGAATATTTTCCAAAAAAGAGTTGGTCCAAATTCCGTTTGAGATCGGAGATATATAGCTTTTAAGATATCGGGTATATATATATCGAATTTTGATTGTCCGATATCTCGAAAACTAGAATACATGAATCGGGTATTCCAAAGGCAATTATTTAGCCCTTGGTAAGTAGAATATTTTCCAAAAAAGAGTTGGTCCAAATTCCGTTTGAGATCGGAGATATATAGCTTTTAAGATATCGGTTGTATATATATCGAATTTTGATTGTCCGATATCTCGAAAACTGGAATACATGAATCGGGTATTCCAAAGGCAATTATTTAGCCCTTGGTAAGTAGAATATTTTCCAAAAAAGAGTTGGTCCAAATTCCGTTTGAGATCGGAGATATATTGGTTTTTCAGATATCGGGTGCATATATATCGAATTTTGATTGTCCGATATCTCGAAAACTAGAATACATGAATCGGGTATTCCAAAGGCAATTATTTAGCCCTTGGTAAGTAGAATATTTTGCAAAAAAGTCCTGGTCCAAATTCCGTTTGAGATCGGAGATATATAGGTTTTTCAGATATCGGGTGTATATATATCGAATTTTGATTGTCCGATATCTCGAAAACTAGAATACATGAATCGGGTATTCCAAAGGCAATTATTTAGCCCTTGGTAAGGATAATATTTTCCAAAAAAGTC
Organism: Polietes domitor; assembly: GCA_947397865.1. Lineage (NCBI taxonomy): Eukaryota > Metazoa > Arthropoda > Insecta > Diptera > Muscidae > Polietes > Polietes domitor. The sequence continues at coordinate 18,292 of CANDYM010000483.1, forward strand.
CTGGTCCAAATTCCGTTTGAGATCGGAGATATATAGGTTTTTCAGATATCGGGTGTATATATATCGAATTTTGATTGTCCGATATCTCGAAAACTAGAATACATGAATCGGGTATTCCAAAGGCAATTATTTAGCCCTTGGTAAGTAGAATATTTTCCAAAAAAGAGTTGGTCCAAATTCCGTTTGAGATCGGAGATATATAGCTTTTAAGATATCGGGTATATATATATCGAATTTTGATTGTCCGATATCTCGAAAACTAGAATACATGAATCGGGTATTCCAAAGGCAATTATTTAGCCCTTGGTAAGTAGAATATTTTGCAAAAAAGTCCTGGTCCAAATTCCGTTTGAGATCGGAGATATATAGGTTTTTCAGATATCGGGTGTATATATATCGAATTTTAATTGTCCGATATCTCGAAAACTAGAATACATGAATCGGGTATTCCAAAGGCAATTATTTAGCCCTTGGTAAGGATAATATTTTCCAAAAAAGTCCTGGTCCAAATTCCGTTTGAGATCGGAGATATATAGGTTTTTCAGATATCGGGTGTATATATATCGAATTTTGATTGTGCGATATCTCGAAAACTAGAATACATGAATCGGGTATTCCAAAGGCAATTATTTAGCCCTTGGTAAGTAGAATATTTTCCAAAAAAGAGTTGGTCCAAATTCCGTTTGAGATTTTTTAAAAATATTTTCCGTTCCAATTATTTGAATGCATCAAATCAGTCAAAAGTCCAAAAACTATACAAAATAGGCCATTTTAGGCTATGTATTGTTGTGACATTGAAGAGCCGATATCTCGAAAACTAGAATACATGAATCGGGTATTCCAAAGGCAATTATTTAGCCCTTGGTAAGTAGAATATTTTCCAAAAAAGAGTTGGTCCAAATTCCGTTTGAGATCGGAGATATATAGCTTTTAAGATATCGGGTATATATATATCGAATTTTGATTGTCCGATATCTCGAAAACTAGAATACATGAATCGGGTATTCCAAAGGCAATTATTTAGCCCTTGGTAAGTAGAATATTTTCCAAAAAAGAGTTGGTCCAAATTCCGTTTGAGATCGGAGATATATAGGTTTTTCAGATATCGGGTGTATATATATCGAATTTTGATTGTCCGATATCTCGAAAACTAGAATACATGAATCGGGTATTCCAAAGGCAATTATTTAGCCCTTGGTAAGTAGAATATTTTCCAAAAAAGAGTTGGTCCAAATTCCGTTTGAGATCGGAGATATATAGCTTTTAAGATATCGGGTGTATATATATCGAATTTTGATTGTCCGATATCTCGAAAACTAGAATACATGAATCGGGTATTCCAAAGGCAATTATTTAGCCCTCGGTAAGTAGAATATTTTCCAAAAAAGAGTTGGTCCAAATTCCGTTTGAGATCGGAGATATATTGGTTTTTTAGATATCGGGTGAATATATATCGAATTTTGATTGTCCGATATCTCGAAAACTAGAATACATGAATCGGGTATTCCAAAGGCAATTATTTAGCCCTTGGTAAGTAGAATATTTTCCAAAAAAGAGTTGGTCCAAATTCCGTTTGAGGTCGGAGATATATAGCTTTTAAGATATCGGGTATATATATATCGAATTTTGATTGTCCGATATCTCGAAAACTAGAATACATGAATCGGGTATTCCAAAGGCAATTATTTAGCCCTTGGTAAGTAGAATATTTTCCAAAAAAGAGTTGGTCCAAATTCCGTTTGAGATCGGAGATATATAGCTTTTAAGATATCGGGTGTATATATATCGAATTTTGATTGTCCGATATCTCGAAAACTAGAATACATGAATCGGGTATTCCAAAGGCAATTATTTAGCCCTTGGTAAGTAGAATATTTTCCAAAAAAGAGTTGGTCCAAATTCCGTTTGAGATCGGAGATATATTGGTTTCTCAGATATCGGGTGCATATATATCGAATTTTGATTGTCCGATATCTCGAAAACTAGAATACATGAATCGGGTATTCCAAAGGCAATTATTTAGCCCTTGGTAAGTAGAATATTTTGCAAAAAAGTCCTGGTCCAAATTCCGTTTGAGATCGGAGATATATAGGTTTTTCAGATATCGGGTGTATATATATCGAATTTTGATTGTCCGATATCTCGAAAACTAGAATACATGAATCGGGTATTCCAAAGGCAATTATTTAGCCCTTGGTAAGGATAATATTTTCCAAAAAAGTCCTGGTCCAAATTCCGTTTGAGATCGGAGATATATAGGTTTTTCAGATATCGGGTGTATATATATCGAATTTTGATTGTCCGATATCTCGAAAACTAGAATACATGAATCGGGTATTCCAAAGGCAATTATTTAGCCCTTGGTAAGTAGAATATTTTCCAAAAAAGAGTTGGTCCAAATTCCGTTTGAGATCGGAGATATATAGCTTTTAAGATATCGGGTATATATATATCGAATTTTGATTGTCCGATATCTCGAAAACTAGAATACATGAATCGGGTATTCCAAAGGCAATTATTTAGCCCTTGGTAAGGATAATATTTTCCAAAAAAGTCCTGGTCCAAATTCCGTTTGAGATCGGAGATATATAGGTTTTTCAGATATCGGGTGTATATATATCGAATTTTGATTGTGCGAAATCTTAAAAGCTATATATCTCCGATCTCAAACGGAATTTGGACCAACTCTTTTTTGGAAAATATTCTACTAACCAAGGGCTAAATAATTGCCTTTGGAATACCCGATTCATGTATTCTAGTTTCCGAGATATCGGACAATCAAAATTCGATATATATACCCGATATCTTAAAAGCTATATATCTCCGATCTTAAACGGAATTTGGACCAACTCTTTTTTGGAAAATATTCTACTTACCAAGGGCTAAATAATTGCCTTTGGAATACCCGATTCATGTATTCTAGTTTTCGAGATATCGGACAATCAAAATTCGATATATATACACCCGATATCTGAAAAACCTATATATCTCCGATCTCAAACGGAATTTGGACCAACTCTTTTTTGCAAAATATTCTACTTACCAAGGGCTAAATAATTGCCTTTGGAATACCCGATTCATGTATTCTAGTTTTCGAGATATCGGACAATCAAAATTCACTATATATAACCAATATCTGAAAAACCTATATATCTCCGATCTCAAACGGAATTTGGACCAACTCTTTTTTGGAAAATATTCTACTTACCAAGGGCTAAATAATTGCCTTTGGAATACCCGATTCATGTATTCTAGTTTTCGAGATATCGGACAATCAAAATTCGATATATATACACCCGATATCTTAAAAGCTATATATCTCCGATCTCAAACGGAATTTGGACCAACTCTTTTTTGGAAAATATTCTACTTACCAAGGGCTAAATAATTGCCTTTGGAATACCCGATTCATGTATTCTAGTTTTCGAGATATCGGACAATCAAAATTCGATATATATACACCCGATATCTGAAAAACCTATATATCTCCGATCTCAAACGGAATTTGGACCAGGACTTTTTTGGAAAATATTATCCTTACCAAGGGCTAAATAATTGCCTTTGGAATACCCGATTCATGTATTCTAGTTTTCGAGATATCGGCTCTTCAATGTCACAACAATACATGGCCTAAAATGGCCTATTTTGTATAGTTTTTGGACTTTTGACTGATTTGATGCATTCAAATAATTGGAACGGAAAATATTTGTAAAAAATAATTACATAATTCCTTCTATTTTTATTATTTTTAGTGTTTTTATTTCAAAAAATATTTTTTAAATACGTTCCACAAGCTAAATTGGTTTGTGTCTTGGGTGTGGGACGTATTTAACTTACGAATTTATCTTCACACCCTTGAAAAGGGCGTGTGCCATCACTGAGGTATAAATGGTAGCTCTTCAAAATCTGTCACTCTGTTTTTGCATAAAACGAAAATTTATAAAATTTTCTTTTTTGCGCTTTCAGCGTGAACGTAACTGCAAATTTTTTAATATTGGATTATAAACGACAGAGATACTAACAAAAGGCGACCGGACGATTTGGTGTGCCTTCAGCGACAAGGAGATTATGACAGTACGAACATCATCAGGTCGATGCGTGCAGATCATGAAATTTCATATTTTTTGAAGAGCACATCCGCAGTTTGAAAAATAACTGGTGGCAACCCTGTGTGATCGGTGAATATGGGTACTACTAATAATGTGTGTAAGTGCTAAATAGATCGAATTATTATTTTGGTACCGAGAGCCATTTTAGGTTAAATTTTGTTGATTTTCATAGGGTTTTCAGGCTTAACTTGCAATAGAACCAAAAGAGACAATCTGATTATAACTTCTTCAGCACTTGAAAAAAAAAATGATGCACGCGAGCACATTATTTATATTTAATGTATTTTTAACAAGTTGACGCTAAAATAAAATGTGTGCCTCTAATTTGAAATTTTTAATTTTTCAAAATTGAAATAGGACTATTTTGTAGATTTTCCCATATAAATATTTATTTAATTTTATTATCGGTTATATATATTATATATATTATATAACGAAAATTAAAACAAATGATTGTTTTTGCGTGTACAAACAGGGACATAACTTCTACATGTATTCATAGATGTTTTCTATTTTTTCTATTTTTTCCCTTGTTAGAATGTTAGCTATTTAAAAAAAATATTTTTTCTATTTTTTGATAGAATTTTCCGTATCAGAAAAACAATTTTTTAAAAAAAAAAGAAAATATAATTTTCTCAATTCTTTGGAGACAAGTACAGGATCTGTTTTAATGTGAGATTAAAATTCGCAACATTTGTAGCCATTATAAGTCCCTTCATTTGTACATATAAGCGGGTGTTATCGGACTTATAGGATGGGTCATTTAAAATTTTGTACTTATTATTTTTTCAAATTTGTGTTTTTATTAGAAAGGTTGAACTCTCTTATTTAATAATGGAACACAATATCATTCAGTACTCGCTGCTTCGCACGCGAAAAAGCCAGGTATTTGTTATTATCCGTCTCTGTTTTAGGATAGTATTTATTTGATTTTCTTTTCTAAAATAGTAAATTGGAAACATAGCACTCATATACAGTCAAAGGAATGTGTACTGTTTTAGCTGAACTCCCTTCGTTTATATATTTTTTATTATTTTCTACCCAGTTTTTAACGAAAAATTACAAGCCTTTTACAGAGCCTTTTATTCGAAAAATAATACTTTTTGATGGCGGTTCTACATGGTCAGAGAAATTTACATACTAAATTTCATGAATCTAGCTGTAATCCTAATGTTGGTGCCATATTTATCTTTTTTTCTCTCTCCTCTTAAAAGTACAAATTTCGAAAAATCCATTTATGTTGCAAGTCTACGTTGTCAGAGGAATTTACGCACCAAATATCACGACTATAGCAGCAATATTTTAATTGGCACTATTTTTATCCCTTATTTGCCCGCTCACACCTTATAGGTATAAATTTCGAAAGAATCCATTATCATTTGCGCTTCTACATTGACAGAGGAATTTACACACCAAATCACGACTATAGCTGCAATACTTAAATTAGTACCATTATTATTCCTTTTTGTCCCGCTCACCTCTTATAAGTACAAATTTTGTAAGATCCAATTTTTGCTGCGCTTCTACATGGCCAGAAGAACTTACAAATCAAATTTCAAGATTCTTGCTGCAATACTTTAGTTGGTACCATTTTTATCCCTTTGTGTCCCGCGCAACCCTTAAAAGTAGAAAATGCATTTATATTGCGCTTCTATGTGGTGAGAGGAATTTACATACCAAATTTCACGACTATAGCTGCAATACTTTAGTTGGTACCATTTGTATCCCTTTTTGTCCCGCTCACCTCTTATAAGTACAAATTTCGAAAAATGCAATTTTAAAAATTTAGAAGAACTTACACATCTAATTTGAAGATTTTCCTTGCAAATTTCGAAAAATTCTACGTTGTCAGAGAAATGTAAATACAGATTTTCACGATTCTAGCTGCAATTCTTAAATTAGTACCATTTTTATCCCTTTTTGTCTCTTTCCTCCCTTAAAAGTAAAAATTTCGAAAAATCCCTATTTGTAGCTCGTCTACATGGTCATTGCAAGGAACTCACGGAATTTCATGTTTCTAGCTACTGCCGTTTAGTCAGGACGAAGGTTCGATGTTTATCCCTTTTTGGGCCATTTTACACCCTAAAAGTACGAATTTCATAAAACCCTTTCTTATTCGACGTCTACGTCATATTTGGGAAATACCCTGAACATTTCATGACCCTGCCTTCAGCCTTTGGTCTGGGGGCTGGTCAATGATAAGTCAGTCAGTAACGCAACTCTTTTATATATAGATGACTACCATCCGATCAACCCAATTTTTCAGTACAGCCCAAAATCCCCACCAAACAGTGACTCATTGTGCATGCATGGGCTTCTCCATAGTCACATGTGGGTACTCTAAACCCCATATATTGCTTATTGACATAGCCACCAACACGAAAATGAGCTTCATGAAGGCTGAACTGAAGGCCTAATTCTTCTCGAAAAATGGTAAAAGCGTTAAAAAATTATATAAGTAATTATAAATAAATTATAATTTCGTTAACTAAGAATGTTATCGAAAATTCTTATTTTATTTGTTGGTTTTTCCCATTTTGACCACATTTTACACAAAAAGTAATTTTTCGTTTTTTTTTTCGAAACATTAGCCTTCGATAATTAAGCGAGTTATCGATAACATGAATACCAATTTTTTTCTTATTTTGATGACCTCTTTCCACAAATATGCATTTCTGTTTAATTTTTTATTTTTTAAATTTTATAAATTTTGATTTGAACTGGGATATTGTCTTGGCTCAAGACCATTTTGCATCTATATTTAATAGAATGCAATTTTATTTACAAATGGCATGGTGACATTTATTACTTGGCTGCAGACTACCACGATCATGATTTCGACCATGTCAAAAGTATTTTCAAGTGGCTTCGCAGCGACTTTTCAACAACAAACCCGGCCTCTATAAGGAGATGATTCTCACAAACGAACGAGAATCACAACTCACTTGCCGAATTTGCGTTTAAAAAATCGCACCAAGTAATAAAGTACGCATGCCATCTTACAAGCATCTCATTGAGTTGCATATGTAAGTATGTGTATGTGCAGGTATAGTTACCCAGCAATACTTCTGCCGTGCCAACGCTCATTTGTTTTAGTTTTTTCGTTTGTATTTTTTTTTGGTCTGTAATCAATATTTGATTTGAACTGGGATATTGTCCTGGCTCAAGACCATTTTGCATCTATATTTAATAGAATGCAATTTTATTTACAAATGGCATGGTGACATTTATTACTTGGCTGCAGACTACCACGATCATGATTTCGACCATGTCAGAAGTCTTTTCAAGTTTTAAAATTTTTTTAAATGCATTTTTTAATTTTGATTTTTTTTTGGTTTTGTTTTTTCTTTTTTTTTTAATTTTGTAATTTTTATTTTTTAATTAGAATCAGCTATGATGCTGTAGCAAACATGAATAATTTCGTTTTTTGTAATTAACTTGATCTTTGAAGAATTTTCTTTTTGCAATGATTAACTGACGCCGTCTGTACTTCAATTATG
>CANDYM010000484.1:0-21705 GCA_947397865.1 Polietes domitor
TTGTTTAAAAAATAGTGAATATTAATCAAAGAAGCAATTCTCGTTTGTTTGCAGAGACTTTTTTTTAAATTCTTTATGAATTATTGTAAACAACCACTGCGAAGGCGCCTATCTTGCCTTCGCAACAATCATGGAGTAATAGCTCAACTCCTTATGGCAGATGTATCATTATCATTGTTTGTATCAGTTTTGCATACTCTGAAGCAAAACTATTTGTTTGATTTTTTTAGTTAAATTGAACTTATTTTAATTGCACCTTTTTTCCTTGTATCAAATAAAATTTTCCTCAGTTTAAGTAAGCATTTACTCGTTTTGAGGAAAAAATCAGCAAAATTGTCCTCAGTTTGAGAAAATATTTACTTGATTTGAGTAAACATTTACTTAGTTTTAGGAAATTTTCAGCAAAATTTTACTAAGATTAAATTTAGTAAAAAGTTACTAGGTTTTACTTATATTTAGTAAAAATGTACTTGGTTTCCTAAATTTTAGTTAATTTTAACTCATTTTTTTATGAGTGTAGATGAAAACCACCCCCCCCCCCCCCCCAGGGGAAAATCCTGCGCACGGGCCTGATGGACAGCAGACGGACAGACGGACGGACGGACAGACAGACATCGTTAAATCGACTCAGCTGGTGATTCTAAGCCGATCGGTATACTTAAAGGTGGGTCTAGCTCGGTTATATCTTGGTGTTACAAACACTTGGCGCGAAACTAACTTATAAAGAGTGATTTTTTTGAGGTTAGGATTTTCATGCATTAGTATTTGACAGATCACGTGGGATTTCAGACATGGTGTCAAAGAGAAAGATGCTCAGTATGCTTTGACATTTCATCATGAATAGACTTACTAACGAGCAACGCTTGCAAATCATTGAATTTTATTACCAAAATCAGTGTTCGGTTCGAAATGTGTTTCGCGCTTTTTTATCGACAAATTTTGTTCAGCGATGAGGCTCATTTCTGGTTGAATGGCTACGTAAATAAACAAAATTGCCGCATATGGAGTGAAGAGCAACCAGAAGCCGTTCAAGAACTGCCCATGCATCCCGAAAAATGCACTGTTTGGTGTGGTTTGTACGCTGGTGGAATCATTGGACCGTATATTTTCAAAGATGCTGTTGGACGCAACGTTACGGTGAATGGCGATCGCAATCGTTCGATGCTAACAAACTTTTTGTTGCCAAAAATGGAAGAACTGAACTTGGTTGACATGTGGTTTCAACAAGATGGCGCTACATGCCACACAGCTCGCGATTCTATGGCCATTTTGAGGGAAAACTTCGGAGAACAATTCATCTCAAGAAATGGACCGGTAAGTTGGCCACCAAGATCATGCGATTTGACGCCTTTAGACTATTTTTTGTGGGGCTACGTCAAGTCTAAAGTCTACAGAAATAAGCCAGCAACTATTCCAGCTTTGGAAGACAACATTTCCGAAGAAATTCGGGCTATTCCGGCCGAAATGCTCGAAAAAGTTGCCCAAAATTGGACTTTCCGAATGGACCACCTAAGACGCAGCCGCGGTCAACATTTAAATGAAATTATCTTCAAAAAGTAAATGTCATGGACCAATCTAACGTTTCAAATAAAGAACCGATGAGATTTTGCAAATTTTATGCGTTTTTAAAAAAAAAAAGTTATCAAGCTCTTAAAAAATCACCCTTTAATACCATAGTCCACGAAGTGGTGTAGGGTATAAAAATATATAAATATTTACAGGTTGTACGTCTAGAAACTTTATATTGAAATTATTATTTACTTTTCGAATAATTTCAGTTTATATGTTATTCGAATTATCTGAATCACCTAAAATGGAGATTATAGAAAATGTTTGTTTACATCACCACACATCAATGTGAGTGGATATAGCGTGACTTAGACCACTTTCAAACTAACACTAAAGACAATTTTGGTGTGCATAAAATGAGAAATGGCATTGTACGGGTACAAAAAAAACGTTTTTTAAATTAGAGATCTGTTCAAAGTAAAGATAAAACTTGGCATATCTCACTTGTTTCTTGATTTTTGACTTAGACCACCATCATTCTAACTAGCACAGCTTGCGTATAAGTGATATTAATTATTTAATATAGCGTATACGTCATAATGAGCACATAGTCAAACTGTTGAAAGATTTCGTTTTTTAGAAAAATACTAGAAAACTCTTAAACAAATTTACTTTAATCAAAGACACGCTGTTAGCTTATCAGATTTGTCCTGTATTAAACAAACGTGAACGGACTTGTAAAGCCCATTAACATACTACATACGTGCATGTAAGTATGTCAATGTACATGTATTCTTAACATGCAACGGAACATGATGTAATTACACAATATATATACAAACATACAAGTAACGATTTCAACAACCGGGTGAACTAATTAGGTCCTCCTCCTTTACTGCGCTATATACACAATGCTTTGTTAAGGCCACTAGAAGCGTCATGCCTCCGGCAAAGTTGTAAGCCACAATATACATATAGCGGATAATTTGCAACAATTGCACGAGCATACAAAGTTTATTACTTGTTGTCTGCCTTGGTATGTCAGCCGCCACTCCATGTAATACAACGTTATCCTTGCACTCCTTTGCTGCCCGTCAACGGCAAAGTTTTGTTGCCCTGGTGCAGGGTTTATGTTGTGGCTGTTCCAATTCCACGTACATCCGAATTGCGGATTCAGGCATTTGCAAATTTCTGTTGCGGTTTCCCATAAATCTTAAGATGCTCCGTGTTGGTTTTGTATTTGTTTAATTTTATTATCATGATATTCACAAGCGGAAGAAAAATCTCCATCAGCAAATTGAACTAAAACCAAAATTTCCAATTAGAAGTTAAATTACATAGCGCAGCTAATTTGGCAAACTAAGTTTTTTTTTCGAATACTTCGTGTTTAACCCAAACTAATTAATATAATAAATTATTCTCCGAGGAGAATTTGCACACACCGCACAGTGGAATATTATTATACAAGCTGCGGCAAATAGTAGAAGGAATAAAGCCAGGACCTTGAAATTTCACACACATCCCATATATCGTCACATTAGATCAAAAACAATTTTTTGTTTAAATCCGCCCACAGCCACGCCCATCTCACATGATAAACCTTCATAAAGTTCTTATTTTAATATATACATGTGAATACAAATCATTACCAGTGATTTCACTTAAGTCCACAATTAAATTAAAATTGTCAGTGCGACGACGATTTTCGAAATCTTCTATATATAACCAGTAAGGAAAGGCTAAAGTCGGGCGGGGCCGACTCTATGATACACTCCACTTTCAATCCGAATACAATTCAATTCGGTGAAAAAGTGAAAACGGGAAGTTTTTTTGTATCCTGTAAATGTATGTGTTTGACAAAAAATTTTATATCGGAAAGGACATTTTTATGAGGATATATTGAAACCTGGAACGAAATAGGTGAAATATAAAATGTATAGTTTGGCCAAAATCGGTTAAATTTATGGGAGCAACATTTGAATTTGGGCTATATTTAAATCTGAACCGATCTTACCCACTTTCACCATAGTTTTGTTTCGTTAGATTATAAGAAATTTAAAGAAAATCGATTAGATTATGTGGCATTTAAAGCGGAAAAAGTCAAATCGGGAGCGACATTTATATGGGGGCTATATCTAAATCTGAACCGATCTTACCCAATTACTGCATAGGTGTTTCTAGTAAGATTATAAGATGTTGTGCCAAATTTAAAGAATATCGAGTACAGTTTCTACAGAGGAAAATGTCAAATCGGGAACTACATTTGTATGGGGGCTATATCTAAATCTGAACCGATTTGACCTATTTTCACCATAGATGTTCTTAGTTTAAATATAAGATGTTTTGCCAAATCTGAAGACAATCTGATACATTATGTGGTTTCTAGAGCGGAAAAAGTCAAATCGGGAGCGAAATTTGTATGGGAGCTATATATAAATCTGAACCGATCTGTCCGATATTCACAATGGGAGTTTCTAGTGGGAATATAAGATGTTTTACCAAATCTGAAGACAATCTGATACAATATGTGGTTTATAGAGCGGAAAAAGTCAAATAGGGAGCGAAATTTGTATGGGAGCTATATATAAATCTGAACCGATCTTACCCAATTTCAGCATAGGTGTTTCTAGTGGAAATATAAGATGTTTTACCAAATCTGAAGACAATCTGATACATTATGTGGTATCTAGAGTGAAAAGAGTCAAATCGGGAGTGAAATTCGTATGGGGGCTATATCTAAATCTGAACCGATTTTCTTCAAATTAAATAGCGTTCGTCCTTATCCCGAAAAACATCGTTGTGCAAAGTTTCATTTGGTTCTGTCTACAATTGCGACCTGTATCGTGATTACAAGAATAGATGGACGGACGGACGGATGGACGGACGGACAGACAGACAGACGGACATTGGTAAATAGACTCAGAAAGTGATTCTAAGACGATCGGTATAATTAACAATGGGTCTATCTCGTTTCCTTTTGGGTGTTACAAACAAATGCACAAAGACATAATAAAGGGTGATTTTTTAAGAGCTTGATAACTTTTTTAAAAAAAAAAAACGCATAAAATTTGCAAAATCTCATCGGTTCTTTATTTGAAACGTTAGATTGGTCCATGACATTTACTTTTTGAAGATAATTTCATTTAAATGTTGACCGCGGCTGCGTCTTAGGTGGTCCATCCGCTTAGTCCAATTTTGGCATTTCCACGTTTTTGAGTAACAGAGACCCAATTGGTGCGAACGGCGACGAATCGAAAATTGGTGGTCATCATTAACACTGGCCGATACAGCTGCGATATTTTCTTCAGTTCGCACTCTACGTAAGCGTGTTGGTGGTTTAATGTCCAACAATGTAAATTTGGTGCGAAATTTAGTCGCAATAGCCCGAATAGCCGCTTCAGTGGGTCGATTAAACTGACCATAAAATGGAAGCGCGCAATGAACTTTCTTAACAGAGCACGCATTTTGATAATAAAATTCAATAATTTGCAAGCGTTGTTCGTTTGTAAGACGATTCATGATGAAATGTCAAAGCATACTGAGCATCTTTCTCTTTGACACCATGTCTGAAATCCCACGTGATCTGTCAAATACTAATGCATGAAAATCCTAACCTCAAAAAAATCACTCTTTACTCTCGTGGAGTGTATAATTATCACAAAACACGTAACGAATGGATGATTCTCTTGAAAATTTTACTGTATCTAGCCTGTGGAAAGGGGATGTTTTCTGGCTATAATAGGCGAAGACACGACAAATGGGCATCACAAAACTAAAACTATATTTTAAAACTATAACAAAATACATTGATTCACTTGAATATTTTATTGTAACGAACAGAGGATGACCCTTGACTATAAAATGGTCATGCTACAAAAAGGCACGCGACTCCACCCAAACAACAATATTATAAAGTAACACGTGCCGCTACGTTCAGGTAAGGGTTTGGTTCTTGAATATAAGAGGTCATGGTATGAACAATTGGCGCGTCTCCTCATACTCGAACCAAGCAAGGTGTTCCAGTAGATGTTTACGCTTCATATGCATTGGGCCGTGTTTATACCGTTATTTGTTAACATGAGAGGACCCACTTCAGTTTCAAATTTTAGAGCAGCTGAGAGAGGCGTGTCAGAAACTGGGAGGCCTCATTAATGTATGCTTCTGTCAGCTGTCATCCTCTCCAGATGCGAACTTTGTTTCCGATAATATTAAGACCTTGCTCGCCATCTAACCCAAAATATCTGTGGGAAAAATTCAAAGAGGGTATGCGTGAGGACATTTTGCATCATTATCGCACCGTTACGATTCTATATCATTTGCGATTAACATTTTCAACGATACGCTGATAAAAATGTAAGACATATGCCTAGCTATCAGCAACAAAACTCTTAATCAACTCGGAATGGTGGCGCCTGAACGTTCTACCATTGACATTACTGATCGAGATTTGCTAAGAGAACGGCAATTCAATGTTGAAGACTTGGGTTTGTTTGTCGCAAAAAAAAACCTCTATTAATTGCAAAGCAACAAATGGCCTTTGACAAAATTATAACTACAGTAACAAATGACAGCGGCGGCCTTTTTCCCTCGATACACCAGGAGGCACAGTTAAAACCTTTCTCATCAGTTTGGTATTAGCGCACGTCCGCTCTCAAAATTGGATAGCTTTAGCTATTGCTTCCCCCGGTATTGCTGCTACATTATTGGATGGAGGACGAACGGCACATTCAGAGTTGAAGTTACCATTGAATACGCAATTTGTCGATTCTCCAACCTGTAATATTGGCAAAAGTTCAGGCGTGGCGAAAATGCTGAAAACATGCAAGCTGATTGTGTGTGGGATGACTGCACCATGGCACATAAGAAATCCCTACAAGCGCTTAGTCGGACACTTCAAGATTTAATATCAAATACACAACCATTCGGTGGAACTCTTATTTTACTAGCTGGATACTTCCGACAGACCCTTCCAGTAATTCCAAAATCAGCACCCGCATCTCTGGCGATATGTACAAAAAATTAATCTGACCACCAATATGCGTGTACATCTGCATCACAATGATTCAGCAGCTATATTTTCGAAACTGGATGTTGATAATGGAAAAGTATCAGTTGATGTAGTGAAAAGGAGTATTACATTTTCAGAAAATGTCATTCAGGAATCAAATCAGCAATTAATTGAGAAAGTCTTTCCACAAATTACCACAAACTATGGAAACAAAGAGTGGTTTTACATCCGTGCTATCTGGGTTGAAAAAAAAAACAACGATGTTAATGCAATCAATAATTTAATTTTGGAACAAATTTCTAGGTGATTGCACACATTACAAATCGATAGACAGTATCATGAATGTGGATGAAGTTGTCAACTATCGAATTGAATGTTATCTCTTAAAATTGGTTCACCTATAATTCTCCTAAGGAATGTTAGTCCATCTCGATTGTGCATTTGTACTAGAATTTCTGTCAAGAGAATAATGCCCAACGTCATTGAAGCAACGATTTTAAATGGAAAATCAAAAGGAAAATATGTTCTGTGACCATCCGATTTCAAACGACTACAGTTTCATATTCTAATAGACACAAAATACATTCTTAGAAATAATTACCATAATTAATTAACTCTCTAATAAAAATCTCTTTTAAATGTTTCATTTTCTTGAAAGAAACACTAAAAAATTACCTTAATTTTCATGAACTTTTTATATTTTAAAAATGTAACTTATGAATTTAAATAAATAAGTATTAATTTAAACTTATTTACAGAAGTAACAAGTAAGGAAAGGCTAAAGTCGGGCGGGGCCGACTATATGATACACTCCACTACAATATCCGAATACAATTCAATTCGGTAAAAAAGTGAAGACGGGAAGAATTTTTGTATGTTTCCTAATCATAGGCTAATAAGACCAATTTGTCAAATCGAGAACAATATTTGTATCAGGGCTATATCCAAACATAGAATGAAGCGACCCACATACACAATAGGTTCTACCGGTTCAAGTCTAACGTGTTATGCTCAAGTTGATAAAATTCGGTGAAAATACGTGGTTTCTGGTGCGGAGCGAAATTTGTATGGGAGCTATATCTAAATCTGAACCGATCTTACCGACCTTCTGCATAAGTGTTTCTAGTAGGATTATAAGATGTTGTGTCAAATTTAAAGAAAATCGGGTACAATATGTCGTTTCTAGAGTGGGAAATGTCAAATCGGGAGCGACATTTGTATGGAGGCTATATCTAAATCTGAACCGATTTGCCTCGCATGAAATAGCGTTCGTCCTTGATCCACAAAACTTATTTGTGGCAATTTTTGTTTAGATCGGACTATAATTGCGACCTGTAATGTGATTAAAACAATAGATGGACAGACGGACATTGCTAAATCGACTTACTTAACAATGGGTCTATATCGCTTCCTTTGGGTGTTACAAATGCACAAAGACATAATTCTGTCGTGGAGTGTATAATAACGACCCAATATTTACCTGCGCTCGCATGCCATAAAGCCTTACATCCCTAAAGTATGCTTTAAATAAATTTTCCTAAATACTTTAACAGAGAACACCGAAGAAAGTATTGCTTCATTTTTGGCATAGAAGCTTTTAGCATTTCAGTAATTAAACCGATGTTGGCAGCTAAAGGGTGATTTTTTAAGAGCTTGATAACTTTTTTTTAAAAAAAAACGCATAAAATTTGCAAAATCTCATCGGTTCTTTATTTGAAACGTTAGATTGGTCCATGACATTTACTTTTTGAAGATAATTTCATTTAAATGTTGACCGCGGCTGCGTCTTAGGTGGTCCATCCGCTTAGTCCAATTTTGGCATTTCCACGTTTTTGAGTAACAGAGACCCAATTGGTGCGAACGGCGACGAATCGAAAATTGGTGGTCATCATTAACACTGGCCGATACAGCTGCGATATTTTCTTCAGTTCGCACTCTACGTAAGCGTGTTGGTGGTTTAATGTCCAACAATGTAAATTTGGTGCGAAATTTAGTCACAATAGCCCGAATAGCCGCTTCAGTGGGTCGATTAAACTGACCATAAAATGGAAGCGCGCAATGAACTTTCTTAACAGAGCACGCATTTTGATAATAAAATTCAATAATTTGCAAGCGTTGTTCGTTTGTAAGACGATTCATGATGAAATGTCAAATCATACTGAGCATCTTTCTCTTTGACACCATGTCTGAAATCCCACGTGATCTGTCAAATACTAATGCATGAAAATCCTAACCTTATATTCTTTTTGGAATGGATAAAGAAGACACTAGTTTAACAATATTTGTAAAGGCTGAGGCATCGGTCGGGCTCGCGAATATAGTTTTATACTGTAGCAAGTTAACAATACTGAATAAATACAATCTTCAGGTAAACCTCTATCTGAAAAGGAAAGCAAAACCGTAATTACACTTTTTTTAATGCAAAAGAATACCACAAGAGCTCCTATTTTCTACGAACTAAACGAAATTTCAATACGATACATGGTTTCCGAGATACATCCCAATGAAATAACCTATTTCATGATGAAATTTGCAATTATTTTAGCATTTATGAACTTTAAATGCATCCACGTCTAAAATTAACCGCGATATTGGCAACATTTTTTAGAATATGCTTTATAGGAATGTTCTTTGCAAAATTCATTCAGTAAAGTTGAGATTTGGGCGCATGAAATTTGGGAGTCTTTGCCGCTGATAATACACTGTGCACCGTAAACAATGTTTGTGCTGCAAAGGGCGGCAAGCGTTCACACACATGTCCTTCGTGGCTGTGACACACACTCGTAATGATGTTGCAGAAATTTTGTAAAAGTTACTCCACAGTTGAGAGCTCAACAAATGCTAGTCCTCTACGGGGAAAGTTTTCAAATCTTTACCTGGCATATTATTATAATCAGGAGATGCGATGTATTTACATGTGTCAACGGAAAGGAGGAGTGTTCATTTAAAGCAATTCAAGAAAAAAGGCAAATTCGCATGATACCATAACCTAAAGCAATGACACAGAAATAATGCCAGAAGAAATTAAACAAGTAAAAAGGCGTTAAGTTCGGCCGGGCCGAAACTTATATACCCTCCACCACGGGGGCCATTCCACAGTATTACCGGCAGATTAGAGGCTGCCAACGTTATATAGAAGTAGACTATTGTACCATATTGGAAAAATTGTGATGCTTCATTATTATAATATTACTAGTCTTCTACAATATATAAAAATAAAATCTTCAAGTGGAATCCAAAAGAGAACATTAGGCAGCAATCTTCAAAAATGTACCCTAATTAGCTAGAAACAATTTCCCTCAAGCCCGATTTTCCCCATTTGCAATTTCTTGATTCCAGCTACAGCCTTAATGTCTGTACCATTTTGATAGGAAAAGTTCTAATATTGAAGCGCCAATATGTTAGCTAAAGCCGTTTGCTTGGTACCAGAGTCAATCCCTTTTCCTTTTTGAACCTAGGCAGACGAGTGCTAATACTGAATATCACAATTCTAGCTTTAGCCGCTAGATTGGTGCCAAATTTAATCCCATTTAGATCCCGAATGTACGAAAATAGAAAGATCTCTTTATTCTTCGTCCACGCAGTCAGAGAAATGTACACACCTAATTTCATTAATATAGCTGCAGCCGTTTGATTGGTACTATTTTTATCCCCATTTGCCCTATTTTCCGCCTAAAACTACAAATTTTGAAAAAAATCTTTTTGTTTCACATCTTCACAGTCAGATGAATGTATTCGCCGACTTTCATGATTTCAACTTCAGCTGTTTGGTTGGTACTATTTTTATCCCTCTTTTCCAATTGTTTCCCTTAAAAGTACGGCTTTTGAAAAATCCCTCTATTTTACGAGTCTACGCATTTAGAGAGATGTACAATATCGAAATTCATGATTCTAGCTGTTATCGTATCATTGGTACCATTTGTATCCCTTTTTTGTACATTCCAAATTTCATGTTTCTCGTGTCATTAGTACAAATTTTATCCCAAAAGTACGAAATTTGAAAAATCGCTCTGTTTTACGAGTCTACGCAATTAGATACCGAATTTCATGATTCTAGCTGTTGTCGTATCATTGGTACCATTTGTATCCTTTTTTCCTAAATTGGTACAATTTTTATCCCTTTTTTGTCCCAAAAGTACGAATTTTTAAAATCCCTCTATTTTACTTATCTGCGCAATTAGAGGGATATACATTCCAAAATTTCATGTTTCTAGTCGTTCTCGTGTCATTGGTACCATTTTTATCCCAAAGGTACAAAATTTGAAAAATCGATCTATTTTACGAGTCTACGCAATTAGATACCGAATTTCATGATTCTAGCTATTGTCGTATCATTGGTACCATTTTTATCCCTTTTTTGTCCCAATAGTACGCATTTGAAAAATCCCTCTATTTTACCTGTCTATGCAATTAGAGGGATGTACAATACCGAATTTCATGATTCTAGCCGTTGTCGTATCATTGGTACCATTTTTATCCCTTTTTGTTCCATTTTGCTCGCTAAAACTGTTATTTTTTTGGTGCTTTTAGATTACAAGAGAAGTGTACGCAACATTTCAAGTGCATATAAAGTAGAAAAAATGCTTAAGTAGTCCAAATATTATGGAGTACTTTCAGTCCTTGTTAGGGAAAATTTTTTCCCTCTGGGCCGATTTCGCCAACTTTCAATCCCAACCGATCTGCAACCATAAGACACATTTAGGGAAAATTTGAGCCTCCTAGCTCGTTTCGTTCGGCTGATAGCGTGTTTTCCACAAACAGACAGACGGACATGACTAGATCTTCTTAGAATATATGGGGTATTCCACGACAAATCGGACAGTTCAAAAAAAATATTTTTGATTTCCTCCATTTTTTTTTAATTTTTTAGTACCCACTAAAAAACACCCCCTGGTATACTTTGAGTTTTTTCTGATTACTCGTTGAAAAGATATAGCTTTTTTAAAAATCGTTAAATAAAAAATCGTAAAAAATGGAGGAAATCAAAAATATTTTTTTGAACTCTCCTATTTGTCGTGGAATGCCCCATATACTTTATGGAGTCTCCGAAGAATATTTCAAGGTGTTACAAACGGAATGGCAAAGTGAATATAACCCCATCCTTAGTTGGTGGGTATAAATATTGAATAGGAAGGTATAGGAAGGTATAGGTATAGGAATAGGAGGTATAGGAAAGGTATACTACAAACAAATACAAAGAGCGTTGAGTTCGGAAGGGTCGACCCATGAAATTAGACATAAGTAAACTAGTCGCTTGTCTTAAAATATTTCACATGTACGTATATTTACGGAATAAACAAGCCTTCATTTTCTCGAGATAACAAAAGCTATGAATTCAATTGCTTTGTCTCTGCGATTTCTTAAATGAATCCACCTGTCATAATATCTCTATATGTTCTTTAACGATGCAATTTGTGACAATGACCATATCCAAAACAAAAAATAAGTCAAAGGATTATTTTCAAAAAGTTTATTTCCCATAAATTCAGCATTATGACAGTATAATTGTTCCCTTCACAAAAAAAACAGAACTTTCATTCTTCATTATGCCAAACATTCACAGACAATTATTCGGCATCTAGTGACACACTCAGAAAAAAAATCCCCGTATTATCCCTGCCATTAGCTTGGAACAAGTTGGAAGATATGAAGTAAATTGCACGCCATAAGCCAGCACAATACAGCTGTAAAATGCTTTAATCCCCTGAGTTGTAATGTGAGTATAGCTCGCATATACATTTTATGTGCAGCTTTCCAAATATGTCGCCCTCTGTGAAGAGAGAAAATAACACTCACTCGCATAAGGACAAGTGAAATTGTAAATATTTTTCTTTTGAAGCGAGAGTAAGCTGAATGTTCACTGAACAATTATGTATGTTTATGAGTAGGGGACGGTGATGGGTCTTTTGCAAGTAAACAAGTAAGGAAAGGCTAAAGTCGGGCGGGGCCGACTATATAATACCCTACACCACTCCCTTTAATGTAGTTCATATAAATTATACAGTATACTTTAAATTCATCTTTAGTCAAATTTAATGAGTATGGTAAATAATAAAGTAATTGATCCAATTTACCAGCAGAAATTCCGAGTAAAGTAAATATAACATGATATGGAAAAATTGATCAACATCGAATAATAAATACAGATTATACAGCGGTAAATAGATGAATCGGACGGACATTTGAAGGCATATAAAAACACTTGAAGCCTGTGCCAAAACATGCGCCTATATATTTCTCATTCACGGTAGGTATTCCTAGTTGAAACATATAATGATCTGCAAAATTTGATGAAGATCCGATGTAAGATGTAGTTTCTAGAGCTGTAATAGAGCAGAATGGGTTATAGCAAAGTATGGACATATATGCATCTCCCAAACATGTAAGGAAAGGCTAAAGACGGACGGAGCCACTACACCCACTTTCTATCTCATTACAATTCAATTCGGTGAAAAAGTGAAATCGGGGAGGATTTTTGAATCATGTAAATGTATGTGTTTGGCAAAAATGTTAAATCGGAAAGGATATTTGTATGGGAGTATATTGATACCTGTAACGATGTGACCCGCTTTCACCATGTATGTTTATTGGTGAAATATGATATGCAAAGTTTGGCCAATATCTGTTAAACATTCGGGAGCGACATTTGTATTGGAGCTATATCTAAATCTGAACCGATCTTACCCACTTTCGGCATAGGTGTTTCTAGTTAGATTATAAAATGTTGTGCCAATTTTAAAGCAAATCAGGTACAACATGTGGTTTCTAGAGAGGATAAAGTCAAATCGGGAGCGACATGTGTATGGGGGCTATATCTAAATCTGAACCGATCTTACCCACTTTCAGCATAGGTGTTTCTAGTTCGATTATAAAATGTTGTGCCAATTTTAAAGAAAATCGGGTACAATATGTGGATTTTAGAGCGGAAAAAGTCAAATCGGGAGCGACATTTGTATGGGGGCTATATCTAAATCTGAACCGATCTTACACACTTTCACCATATATGTTTCTAGTTCGATTACAAAATGTTGCCAATTTTGAAGAAAATCGGGTACAATAAGTGGTTTCTAGAGCGGAAAAAGTCAAATCGGGAGCGACATTTGTATGAGAGCTATATCTAAATCTGAACCGATCTTACCCACTTTCAGCATAGGTGTTTCTAGTTCGATTATAAAATGTTGTGCCAATTTTAAAGAAAATCGGGTACAATATGTGGATTTTAGAGCGGAAAAAGTCAAATCGGGAGCGACATTTGTATGGGGGCTATATCTAAATCTGAACCGATCTTACACACTTTCACCATATATGTTTCTAGTTCGATTACAAAATGTTGTGCCAATTTTGAAGAAAATCGGGTACAATAAGTGGTTTCTAGAGCGGAAAAAGTCAAATCGGGAGCGACATTTGTATGAGAGCTATATCTAAATCTGAACCGATCTTACCCACTTTCAGCATAGGTGTTTCTAGTTCGATTATAAAATGTTGTGCCAATTTTAAAGAAAATCGGGTACAATATGTGGATTTTAGAGCGGAAAAAGTCAAATCGGGAGCGACATTTGTATGGGGGCTATATCTGAATCTGAACCGATCTTGCCCAATTTTTGCATACGCGTTTCTAGTTCGATTATAAGATGTTCTGCCAAATTTAAAGAAAATCGGCTACAATATGTCATTTCTAGAGCGGAAAATGTCAAATCGGGAGCGACATTTGTAGGGGGGCTATATCTGAATCTGAACCGATCTTGCCCAATTTTTGCATACGTGTTTCTAGTTCGATTATAAGATGTTCTGCAAAATTTAAAGAAAATCGCGTACAATATGTCGTTTCTAGTGCGGAAAATGTCAAATCGGGAGCGACATTTGTATGGGGGCTATATCTGAATCTGAACCGATCTTGCCCAATTTTTGCATACGTGTTTCTAGTTCGATTATAAGATGTTCTGCCAAATTTAAAGAAAATCGGGTACAATATGTCGTTTCTAGAGCGGAAAATGTCAAATCGGGAGCGACATTTGTATGGGAGCTATATCTGAATCTGAACCGATCTTGCCCAATTTTTGCATACGTGTTTCTAGTTCGATTATAAGATGTTCTGCCAAATTTAAAGAAAATCGGGTACAATATGTCGTTTCTAGAGCGGAAAATGTCAAATCGGAAGCGGTATTTGTATGGGGGCTATATATAAATCTGAACCGATTTCCTCCAAATTCAATACCGATGGTCCTTGTCCAGAAAAAAGAATTCTGCCAAGTTTCATGACAATCGGACTACAATTGCGACCTGTAGAATGCGAACAAGCTTAGATGGACAGCAGACGGACGGACGGACAGACAGACATCGTTAAATCGACTCAGCTGGTGATTCTAAGCCGATCGGTATACTGGGTCTAGCTCGATTATTTCTTGGTGTTACAAACATTTGGCGCGAAACTAACTTATAATATGGGCAGTCCACCGCGGGCTGGTTAAAACTGTGCAACCCTTGAACAGCTGAAGGAGAATATGCGAGCCGAAATAAGAGCGTTGCAGCCAGATACTCTGATTTTTGTCATGGAAAATTTTCTGGAAAGAGCTAACTTACGTAACGTAATCTTTCAAGCATAAATTTAAAAAATCTACTGAAATTATATTTTATTATTTTGTAAGAAAAATAAATTTAAATTTAAAATTAAATAAGTTATGATTGTTTTAACCCCTTCACGACTTTTGCCACACCTTTTATTTTGAGCCGTTTTTTTATACCCTCCACCTCCAGGATGGGGGTATATTCACTTTGTCATTCCGTTTGTAACACCTTGAAATATTCATCGGAGACCCCATAAAGTATATATATTCTGGGTCGTGGTAAAATTCTAAGACGATATAGCCATGTCCGTCTGTCCGTCTGTCCGTCTGTCTGTCTGTCTGTCTGTCTGTTGAAAGCACGATAGCGGCCGAACGAAATGAGCTAGGAGGTTCAAATTTTTCCTAAATGTGTCTTATGGTTGTAGATCGGTTGGGATTGAAAGTGGACGAAATCGGCCCAGAGGGAAAAAATTTTCCCTCACAAGGACTGAAAATACCCCTAATATTTAGAGTATTTCAGCATAGTTTTTGAACATATTAGCTTGTATTTACTTGATATTTGCAATGCGCATTCCCTTTATAGCATAAAAGGGCACCGTAGAGTGATTTTTATTTGTAGGGGGCGAAATGGGACAAAAAGGGATAAAAATGGTACCTTTCAAACGACAACAGATAGAAACACGAAATTTGGCGTGTACATTCCTCTAATAGAGTAGATACATAAAATAAAATAATGTTTTCTAAATTCGTACTTTTAAGGGGTTAAATGGGGATAGAGGGATAAAAATAGTACCAACCTAACGGCTGCACCTAGAATAATGAAATTTGATATATACATTTCTCTGATTGCGTAGACACGTAAAATAAAAGAACTTTCCAAAATTCGTACTTTTTGGGGTTCAAATGGAAAAACGGGATAAAAATAGTACCTACCAAATGACAGCAGCTAGAATCATGAAATTCGGAGTAGACATTACTCTGACTGCGTAGACACGAAAAATAAAACGTTTTTTTCCAAATTCGTACTTTCAAGGGATACAATGGCTACAGTACCAATGGCTATAGTACCAACTAAACGAATACAGCTAGAATGATGAAATTCCTTGTGTACATCCCTCTAATTGTGTAGATAAGTAAAATAAAGAGATTTTAGATAGTCGTACTCTTGAGGGGCAAAATTGGAAAAAGGGGATAAAAGTTGTACCAACAAAATGGCCGCTGATAGAATCATGGAATTCGGTGTATACATTCCTCTGACTGCATAGCGACGTAAAATATTTTTTCCAAATTCGTACTTTATTGCTTTTACGACAAGAAATGGTAGAATCATGAAGTTGTCTTGTACTGCATATTTTCAAAATCTATACTTTTGAATTTAAAATAGGATGGAAATACAACCAACTAAACGACTGTAGCTGAAAATACACTCTCTATCCCCCAATGTTTAGGGTATTTATGATTGCTCCCTTATATTTACTTTATGAATTGAAGTATTATATCCATTATATATATAGTATACAAATATTGGTAGCCTTGGCTTATTAATTAAATTTATTATTTTCATACAGTTAAAATTTGTAGCGGACATTTCTCTTGTAGCTTGGAAGTACCAGAAAAAAATAAAAGTTTTAGCGGGCGAAATGGGACAAAAAGGGATAAAATATGGTACCAATGATACGACAACAGCTAGAATCATGAAATTCGGTGTGTCCATCCCTCTAATTGCATAGACACGTAAAATAGAGCGATTTTTCGAAATTTGTACTTTTAAGGGATATAATTAAAAAGAGGGATAAACATGGGACCTACCAAACCGCTGAAGTTGAAATCATGAAATTCGGTTTATACATTCTGACTATGAAGACTCGAAAAAGGGGGTTTTCGAAATTTGTGCATTTGGGCGGAGAATGGGGCGAATGGGGATATCTTTAAAATTTATACTTTTCTTATCACTTTGTATCTGAAAATGCTTCTTTCTAATGACGACTTATTGTCGAGTTTAAACAGTGCGCATAAGTATACATTATAGTTTGAAATAGTAAACAAATATAGTAATGTGCATAAAAATATAACAATTTTCGTAATATGGTACTGTACTTCTATGTAAAGTCGACATCCTTTAATCTGCTGGTAATACTGTGGAATGCACTCCATGGTGGAGGGTATATAAGATTCGGCCCGGCCGAACTTAACGCCTTCTTACTTGTTTTTGTTTCAGGCTTTCAAATATAAGAGTTGTGTATCAACAAAAGATTTCAATATTAAATTGTTCATAACACTAAAAGTATGCATTAGAAAATATACACATGCTTCAATAAGACGATCAATTTATGGCAATGATTTGTCGGGATAGTTGGACTGATTTAATAATTAATAACAGGCCATTACCAACACATTTTTTCCAATTGTTGAGCTGACATATTAACCCTAAGCTGTTTATTATGTTATAAGAGCTGATTTAAAATATAGTAGGGATTTATCAGAGAATTCGCAGTCGTATAAAATAAACATGTAAGGAAAGGCTAAAGTCGAACGGGGTCGAATATATGATACCCTTCACTTTCTACAACATTGAAATTCAATTCGGTAAAAAGTGAAATCAGGAAGGATTTTTGTATGGGTCCTAATTATGGACCACAGTGACCGACCGCGTTCTGCCAAATTATTTAAAAATATTCTGTGTTTGAAAAAATGCTAAATCGAAAAGGACGGATTTGAATACGACCAACCAAACGACTGTAGCTGAAAATTTACTCACTGCCTTATATTTACATTTTGAATTGACTTGAAGCATTATTTCGATATATATGGCATAAAGCCTTGTATTATAAGTGATATTTAAAATAATTAAAATTGTAAATTTATTTATAAAAATTTTGCAAACATATTGAAAAGCCTAGAATAACATGTTACCATTGTTGTAAATTAGTGATATTAGATACACAACTTGCAACTGCAAGGTAATAGCCCGATCAATCTATTGAAAGAAATGTGTTCAATATATCTGCGGCTGATTATGTTCTTCCAATAAATGCTGTGCGCCATCATCAGAGGTAGTTGTTACAATTTACCACCATAATTGAGATTAGTTTCGTGCCCTTCTGGCGTGTTTATGAGATTTGTGCGTTTGGGTCTTCATCTCATCGTAGGGTAGTGTTTAGTACCTTCACTAGTTATATGGTATCGATAATTGTGAGTAGTTTAGATTTGCTACTTGGGAGATATTTGTGGGATTTGTGCATTTTGATATCCATACTATGCTATGATAGCTATGATAAAGTTTTGCTTTTGTAAGCAGCTTCACGACTTGACAACAGAGAGAATCCATCCTTTTATCACTTTTTAATAATCTATAAAAATAGTGTAATTTAGATCATATTAAATTTATCATTTTAAATTTATTCTTAAATTTATACATTAATATAGCCAGACAAAAACGAAAAAAATTACATAATCACCATGAAAAATCAATTACTAGTTTCCCAAACACTTTAAAATTTGGTCCCATTTTAGCAGATGATGATTTATCAATTAGCAACTTATTTGCAGACTTTTTCTCATCGACCTACTCAAATAAAAATTCCTTATCCTTATAATATTGTTGAAGCTTCACCTATAAATGTTTCAATTATAAGCAGATTTACGGTTTTGGAAAATTTGAAGGCATTAAATATCACATTTAATCCTGGTCCAGACGGGATCCCCAATAACATACATAAATACTGTGCTGATACTTTATCATACCCTCTTTCAATAATCTATATATATAAAAGAGTTGCGTTACTGACTGACTGACTGACTGACTTATCATTGACCAGCCCCCAGACCAAACGGCTGAAGCCAGGGTCATGAAATTTTCAGAGTAGTTCCCAAATATGACGTAGACGTCGACTAAGAAAGGGTTTTACGAAATTCGTACTTTTAGGGGGTAAAATGGCCCAAAAAGGGATAAACATCAAATCTTCGTCCTGACTAAACGGCAGTAGCTAGAAACATAAAATTGGATTTTTCGAAATTTGTACTTTTAAGGGGCGAGCGGGACAAAAATGGATAAAAATGGTACCAACTAATGTATTACAGCTAGAATCGTGAAATTTGGTATGTATATTCCTCTGACCATATAGAAACGAAGTAAAATTGGATTTTTCGAAATTTGTACTTTTAAGGGGCGAGCGGGACAAAAAGCGATAAAAATGGTACCAACTAAAGTATTGCAGCTAGAATCTTGAAATTTGATATGTAAGTTCTTCTGGCCATGTATAAGCGCTTTAAAATTGGATCTTTCGAAATTTGTACTTATAAAAGGTGATCGGGACAAAAACGGATAAAAATTGTACCAACTAAAGTATTGCAGCTATAATCTTGAAATTTAATATATAAGTTCTTCTGACTATATAGAAGCGCAGTAAAATTGAATTTTTCGAAAATTTTTATTTATATTTTACTTATAAGAGGTGAGCATGACAAAAAGGGATACAAATAGTACCAACTAAATTATTATGGCAAGAATCGTGAAATTTGGTATGTTAATACCTCTTATCCTCTGTATAAGCGCAATAAAGTTGGATTTTTCAAAATTTGTACGTTTAAGGGTTACGAGGGACAAAAAGGAATAATAATGGTACTAATTTAAGTATTGCAGCTATAGTCGTGAAATTTGGTGTGTAAATTCCTCTAACAACGCAGAAGAACAATCCAAATTGATTTTTCGAAATTTGTACTTTTAAGGGGAGAGCGGCACAAAAAGTGATAAAAATGGTACCAACTTTAGGATTACAGCTAGAATCATGAAATTTAGTATGTAAATTCCTCTGACCATGTAGAAGCGCCATAAAAATTTATTTTTTTTTGAATAAAAGGCTCTGCGGTTGTAATTTTTTGTTAAAAACTGGGTAGAAAATGATAAAAAATATATATACGAAGGGAGTTCATCTAAAACAGTGCACATCGACAAGCATATTCCTTTGAGCAATTTACTATTTTAGAAAAGAAAATCAAATAAATACTATCCTAAAACAGAGACAGATAAAACTAATAACAAATACCTGGCTTTTTCGCGTGCGAAGCAGCGGGTACTGCTAGTCTTTAATAAATCAATAAGTTTTGGATATTTACCACCTTTATGGAAGGAATCATATATAATCTGGTAGCAAGATTGAAGTATCAAATTACAGAGGCATTGCAAAATTAAGTGCCATTCCGAAGCTATTAGAAAAAGTTATGACTTATATGTTATCGCATCAAGTTTCCTCATCGTTGTCGTCTTGCCAACATGGATTCCGTAAATATCGATCAACTATAACGAATGTTTCGGAACTTACTAGAGTTATAAATGATGGTTTAAGAAACCGAATGAAAACTGATTTATACAGACTTTTGCAAGGCTTTTGATAAAGTAAATCACAACCTTCTGCTAATGAAAATAGATATGATGGGCTTTAGTAAAACATTATTATCGTGGTTAAATGTTATTTTGATGGTCGAATTCAAAGAGTAAAATTTGGAAAAGCTCTCTCCCGAAATTTAGTTGTATCATCCGGTGTACCACAAAGAAGTCATCGTGGTCCGATTCTATTTTCAATATTTATTAATGATCTTCCCTCTGTAGTTCGCCATTCTAATATTCTCTTGTATGCTGATGATGTAAAAATATGTCGATCCTTTAAAGATCCCACTGAACAACGTTTTCTACAGTCCGATCTCGATAGTTTTCATGAATGGTGTAAAATTAATTTAATTTGAATTTAAGTTGAAATGCAAACATATGTCATTTTCTAGAGCTAGAAATTTAGAAACTAATTATTTTTTTGGTGATCATAAACTCGAGTCTGTAGTTTCCTTTTTTGATCTTGGAATTCTATTGGATCAACGTTTGAACTTCAGGTCTCACATTTCTATTATAGTAAACAAAGCTTATGGTGCTCTTGGTTTTATGAAACGTTGGAATAAGGAGTTTCCGATCCTTCTGTCACTAAACAATTATATACCTCTTTGGTTAGGTGCATTCTTGAATATGGTTCAGTAATATGGGACCCATCCTATACTATTCATAGTAATGTTATGGAATCTGTCCAGAAACAATTCCTTTTAATTTGTCTGCGTGGGCGAGGGTGGAACTTCCGTACACTGCCTTCATATGAATTTAGGCTTAAGTTATCTTCTTTGAAAAGTCGCCGTACTATGTTGAACATTACTTTCCTTATGAATGTTATCCAGGGCAACATCCATTCCGATCTTATTCTGAGTAGAATGATAATAAATATTCCGACAAGACCAACTAGATATTTTCATTTGATCCACTATAATTATTTCCGTTCAAACTATGCCAATAATGATCCTTTGCGCCGCCTGTTTGTTCAATTTAATAAATTCTATCACATTATTGAGTTATCAGAAAACAAAAACTCTCTTAAAAGAAAAATTATCCTGTATTGAAATACTTAATTTGTAGTATCTAAGTGTATATATGTATATGTTTTTAGTCTGTAAGTAAAATTTCATTTATTTTAAACCACGTTTATAAGGCATATGTTTAGACATCGAAATAATAATTCAAGTCAGTTTAAAAAGTATACATATGACATCAACCTTCAAAAAATTTTAAAAATCCAAAATATTGGGGGA
>CANDYM010000485.1:0-38868 GCA_947397865.1 Polietes domitor
ATATATATATATATATATATATATATATATATATATATATTTATTTCAGATGAAGAAAACTACAATTACTTCCCTAACTGACGCAATAAATTATTATTACTCTTTTAATATAATGTTTCCACGTCAGCTGTCACAGTCCATGGAGTTTTTCTACAAATATTATCCGAAATCTACCTGTGGACCGAAAATATTAAATGTTACAGAAACTTAATAATTTTATTTCAAAGATATTAAAAGCTTATAGTACAAAGTGAAACATTTAAAAATATGTTTATTTTATTCGCATATTTGAATTAATATTTTTTATTACAAATTGAATTATTATTTAGTTTTTTAATTTAATGTGCATATTATTATGTATTTTTTTAAAATTATAATAAAATATTATTTTTTTATACTATACTGTGGGAATTTAAAATTAAAAAAGTTAAAAAAGTTAATGTAAATACATATTAAATGCCGAATTTTCTAAATCAAAATGTTTAATAGAATACTAAAATTAAACATTCAATGTTTAAATTTCAACATATCAAGAGCAGACTTTTAATCATTTCAAAGTTTAAATTTTACACATCTGATGTTTAAATTTAGATATAAAATGTTTAATTTTACTGTGTGTGTTTAATTTCAGGACTACAAAGGTAGGAAACTAGTTGCCTACCATTATGTAGCGAAATTACACAAACATTTTTTAATGTGTACAATTCGTCGCAGTATAATTATTAACCCTCTAACCCGCAAGCCTCGGGACACTCTTCGCAAATCTCGAATTTACTCAATAATTGCTTATTCTTACAAAAACAAACTTATAATGGTAATTCGATCAACAGACATAGTAACATTTTTGTAAAAGTATCAAACGCATTATAACGTTTGGTTTAGATTTTATTTTCAGTTTTGTGCACGAAGTCCGAAAAAAGGAAACATCGTGAAATTTTGTGTGTGAATTCTTATTCCAAAGTAAATAATATTGATTTCTGGGCCCGATCTAATCTAGTTTCAAAATATGTACTTGTTTGTAGAGGACGCAAGGCACTTCTCACCTTTTATCACCTGGCTCTTGATCTAAATTAGCTAATGACTCTCTGATTCTTTTTCTGAGCTTATTTTAGCACAATTATCCCAGAAAAAATATCTGAACATATATATTTAATTTAAAAAAAATGACGTTTAGGGGTTTAAAAGTAAACTTTTACTGCGAAGATGTAAAGATGCAAGTGACGCACTTAAAGCAAGAGTGACCTAACCAACATTGAGTATAAAATTCACTGATTCGATACTATAAAATTAAAGTGTCGATAGATTTGTTTCTTCTAAAGCTGAACCCACTTTCTAGTTGAAAATATAAGGTGTTGTGCCAAATTTGAAGAAAATCTGTTAAAATATATGGTTTCTAGAGCAGAAAAAGTCAAATTCAGAAAGATAGATTTGTTTCTTTTATCGTCGACTACTAGTAATTCAGTTTCCTATTAACTGATTCCTCATTAATTCGACTGTTGCTGTTATCTAGTGAACATTTTTGTTATTTTTCCAAACAAATTTTAATCAATAAAAAATTAATTATTTGTAGAGGTGAAAAATTTATATAAATTTATCGATTTTTTGGTTAGGTCACCCTTACTTTAAGTGTTTCATATAAAGTATAACGGTTATTATCAACATATTTACTAAAACATGCTAACCTGGGAGTTTTATTACCTGTAATTTTTCTTGACGGAAATATCATACCATGCTCAACACTGCGAAACATTTTTATATAAGTAAAAATTACTCTAAAATATTGTTTAAATTAAATATTTCAGCAAGCTTAATGAATATTCAAATTTTAAAACACCTTCCAGTTCTTGTCAAACAGTTTGCAGTTTGCAAAAAAACATGTTACATGTAATCACTAACGCGTTTAGTTATCGAGATAGAGCAGGCCAAAGTTTGTAAAAATCGAAAAAAAAAGATTTCTTATGTAAAATGTGATCAAAATGGGGAAAGCCGAAAAACCAAGAAAGAATTCTCGATAAATATTGTGAAAAACTTTTTAAAAATGTAAATATAAATATTGTGATATTTTTTGATTGTTAATGCTTGTAACTTGTAATTGAATAATTTGTGTTTTTTGTAATAGACCCCTGAAGATGACCAACGGAGTTGGTCGAAATATTGGGAAATAAAAAACAAGAAAATAATAAAATAGTCATTTTTGTTTTATTATTTGAAAAAACTGACCTCAAGCCGAACAAAATACAAAACGCAACACATCAAAAAGGTCAACCATACATACCACTAACATTCTCGATAAATTTTGAGTTACCGAATACAAAAAAAGTAAGAAAAGGCTAAAGCCGGGCGGCCGAAATCAAGGTGTCTCATGGCAGTAATTTTATATAGTTCATATAAATTATACAGTATACTATAAATTCATCTTTAGTCAAATTTAACGAATATGATAATTTATCTACTCAAAGGAATTTGTCAGTAAAAGAAAGAAAAAAGTCTGCTGTAAGAGCAGATTTTCTGCTGAAAAAGAGATAGCAGATTTGTATCTACTGAATTAGCAAACTGCTGTTTTTAGCAATAAAGAAAAAAGTTTTCTTGAAACTTTAAGCACTTGTACAGAACAATATAGCCAGTTAACAATTTTATTAACAATACTTTTTAGAATAAATGTTATTATAAGGGAATTTATTACCAATGAAAGGTATTGTAATAGTCTTTTTTATGATACGCATATTGCCCCAAGCTAATATAAAACGAAATTCGAGTTATATTCGTTTTCGCCGTCAATCTGAAAGTCTTTAAATTTATTTTTTATCTATTTTTATAATTTAACTAGCTGAACCCCGCCCGCTTCGCCAGGCAAAAACACAAATGGTAAAATTAAAATTCATATTGATATTATCGTGGTCAGTAATATATACGTTCCAATTTTCAGCCTTCTAGCTAAAAGACACTTTTGCCACGCCCCAACTACCCACCAAACGAAAATTCAAACTCCAGCATCATATTTATCTTTCTTGTGGTCAGTAATATATATGTTCCAATTTGCAGCCTTCTGGCTCAAAAAAACACTATTGCCACACACATAAAATGAAAATCCGAATTTCGGCATCATATTTATCATTCTCGTGGTCAGTAATATTTATGTACCAATTTTACATCCTATGTCCTTCCTTGGGCCAACACGAATTCATCAAGCCCAAAATCGTGAAAATCAGACGATCCGTTATAAAGTTTTGCGTGTTCACACGGACGGCATTCTCTTTTATAAATATAGATTTTCAGCAGCCATTTTTAGCAGACTGCAAAGACTTTAGCAGTGTGAATGCTGATGCTATTATGACAGAAAAACTGCTGTAATAGCAGAAAATTGTCTGATTATAGGCTGCAGACAATCGCTGCTGTTAATAGCAGACTTTTTTCTTTAAGTGTATAATTATTAGTTCATTTACAAAAATTTCTTAGGTAATCATATTCCTTGAATAATGCCTTACTTTACGAAATCATTAGAAATAACGCAATTATAAGAAGATGTCACACTTCACCGTAATAAAACATTTGTCTTAATCATGTTTGGCACTGTGATCACAATCTGAATGTGATTTGTATTATATCTTGTACAGCATTATGTACAATTATTTTAATTTTCAAATGCTTAATGTTTGTGCGTTTAATTATTTAACTTTTGTCTCCAACACTTTCTGTCGAAGATTCTTTCAATAATTGCTAACTTTTTCGGCACTTTCATAGAGTAACATAAAATATTGCAGTATCTAGAGATAACTCCTGAAATCCGTCAGTAATTATGATCTTTAGATATTTTAGTTGACTTAAGACCATATTTTTAACATCCTGTGAGTCGGTACTACCACTTTTTAATAAGACAACAAGGTTCGCACTCAGATTAAAAATTTTACATGTATTTAGAGTAATTAAGTTTGTTTGCCAATATTTCAAAAAGTACTGAAAATATCGTGGTGGTACTGCGGGACTTTCAGTGGTTAAAATTACTGAAAAAAGTACTAAAGTAGTGCATTTTGATCCCTATTCTAGAGGGGTAATAATAAAAATGGGGACCATTTGTAAAGGCGCTACATTAAAAAGTGAGCCCATAAACATAACAACATGATCTGAAAAATTGTATCGAGATCCAATTAGAGTGCTCAAAAATCTGGGTTTTCTGCAATGTCGGTTTTTCGAAAACCGTGATCCTGTCTCGAAACAGAGACATTATTCATTATAGGGTAATTCCACAAAATATTGACCCATTGGGGATAGGACAATTCTGCTGTCAAGTTTCAGTTTGAATTAGCTTGAGGAACATTTTGGTCCAAAAAAATCATTTGGCGATTTTTAATAATATATTAGTTAAATTTAAGTATATATAGAGAAACCCCATCATTACTTTTCGTTCTGCATATTTTCCCCAAAATATCAGTTTAGAACAGATAATCATTTTGAAAAACTGCTTTCTGAACTAATACCCCATTCAGCAATTCTGATATCTTTTAGAGAGTAAAATAAGCTAAAATACATACAAAATAAGAAAATATAGTACCAAATATTTTACCAGTGTAAAACTAGAACAACTTTGACCAAAGGTAAATGTCATATTACCTAAAAGGATGAGAATGATCTACGTATAAGGCTGGATCGCGAAAAATGCTGCTACCCAGAAATGAAAACTGGATTGTTTAAAGATGATCTGCAAAATATTTCTTCGTTCGGTCAAATCGCTTGTGAACTAATCGCTCTTGAAAACACCTCTAAATATAATCAAGTTTCCTTCCAAATACGCTGGTTGCGTTCTCTCGTAAAGTTAATAAGAAATAATTATAAACAAATTCGCACCGAAAAAGATGATTTTTTGCACTATGAAAAACCGGTTGAGACCAACATAAAAACACGGGTTTCCCGGTTTTCCAAAAACCCAACGTCGATCCCAGATGAAAACCCCGGTTGACCCGGGTTTCGGTTTGGTCACTCTAGATCCAATGCACGATGTGACCCCCATGCAAATTGGGCCCCAAATTGGGTTACCAAAAAAGGGCCAATATATTTGACTTTCTTAGTACGTATTCTTAGATGAAATGTAATATAATCTGCAAAATTTGATAAACATCGGATGTAAAATATGGGTCCTAGAAAAGGGGGCCCATTTGTAAGGGCACTACATTAAAAAGTGGGCCATAATAAATCACTTTCAAAGTATGTATTCTTTATTGAAATATAACATGTCAGCAAAATTTTATCATGATCCAATGTTCTAGAGCGA
This sequence comes from Polietes domitor, assembly GCA_947397865.1. Classification (NCBI taxonomy): domain Eukaryota; kingdom Metazoa; phylum Arthropoda; class Insecta; order Diptera; family Muscidae; genus Polietes; species Polietes domitor. The sequence continues at coordinate 5,267 of CANDYM010000485.1, forward strand.
TAACAGTGTAAACTGGGGGCCCATTTGTATGGGACTTATATCAAAACATGGACCCATGTTGTCCATTTTCCCGTTAACTGTTTCCAGTTCAAATATAACACGATCCTGAAAATTCTGCCATGATCCAATCTAAAATGTGTACTCTAGAGCAGCAATAGTGTACATTATATAGATATTTGAATAGAGGCTATATAAAAATCTAAACCGATTTTCTCCAAATTCAATACCGATCGTCCTTGGCAGAAGATAAATTTTGCCAAATTTCATGTCAATCGGGCAACAATTGCGACCTGTAGAGAGCGAACAAGCAAGATATATTTATACTTGAAGGTGGTCTAGCTCGATTATTTCTTGGTGTTACAAACATTTGGCGGAAAACTAATCCCTAGTCCACGAAGTGGTGCAGGGTATAAATATTGGAAAAAACTGAAAAATAAGTAGAAAAAGTAAAGTAAAATTTTTCGATAACAGGAAAAAATCAATTTTTTTCAAACATCAACGTCCGTTAACTAAGCGGATATCGATAACATGACGTAATTTTTTTTTCTTATAGTGCTCTATCCAAATATGCGGACAGATTATGGTTCCTCGAATGTCATACTTTCCCAAGCGGTTGTATTTGGTTAACATGGTTAGGTAATTTTATAGATGAGTGCAGGTAAGGAATTTATTGCTCTTTTTGCTTTTGGACTTCTTTGCGGGCCTTGAATCCTCGAAAGCCTGCCTGGATTTTAGTAGCAGCATCTGTGGCCATTTTTTGTTTCTTCCTAACTAGGAATCCTCGAACACCGGCCTGAATTTTTATTGCACAACGATCTTCAACAGACGCACCTTCCCATCCACTAATAGTGCTTTCATTGTGTAATTGTCCAGAAGCTGAGGTGCTTCTTGAGCTCTGCGTCTGAGACATGTTTTGATATTGATGACGCCATTGACGATTAAATATTGAATTACGGCTCCGATAAGTCTTGAAAGAATTCCAGTTTTGTTGAGTGATACTGAGTTGCTTGCGTACCCGATATCCACGGAATCCAGCTTGAATTTTAATAGCGGCGGTTTCCTCCGATGGTAGTGATATATCCGAATTAGGAGAACTAGGATGGACGTGCATTTCTACATATACTCTTACACTGTGCTTATTTTGGTCTCAGTTATCACTCTAACTCGTACAAAACTTATGTATGTACATTAGTTTTCATTCAAATGTCTCGTTATTAAAATTGTATTATTCCTCCCATCGTCTGTACTGCTCCACATTAAAAAGTATACTGAATGTACACAGCGTGGGATGTTGCGACGTAAACACATCTTAACAAAAAGCACATTCATTCACCATACTCTACACAATTGAAGTTAGTTAGTTGTATGTCAAATGGTTGGAACATTTATAAATACATATGTATATTAGACCGGGTCGGTTTGTCTTGGAGAAAAAGAGTTGCGATTTCCGCACCTTAAATGGAAGCTTGGTTTATTTTATGACTACCCACAAAATATTTCGGCTATATAAAAATTTTATAAAATTTTCATTAAACAAGTAAGGAAAGGCTAAAGTCGGGCGGGGTCGACTATATGATACACTCCACATTCTATCCGAATACAATTCAATTCGGATAGAATTTAAATTTTAAAGCAGGAAGGATTTTTGTATGCTTACTAATAATGGGGTAATATGACCAAACTAGTCAAATCGAGAAGAATATTTGTATCGGGGCTATATCCCAACATGGAATGATGTGACCCACTTTCACAATAAGTTCTTCCAGTTCAAGTATAACGTCTTATGTTCAATTTGAAGAAATTCTCTGAAATACGTGGTTTCTGGGGCGGAAAAAGTCAAGTCGGGAGCGAAATTTGTATGGGAACTATATATAAATCTGTACCGATCTGACACATTTTCACCATGGGCATTTCTAGAGGAATCATGAGATATTTTGCCAAATTTGAAGAAGATCTGTTAAAATATGTGGTTTCTAGAGCAGAAAAAATCAAATCGGGAGCGAAATTTGAATGGGGGCTATATCTAAATATGAACCGATCTGACCTATTTTTGCCATCGGTATTTCTAGTTGAAATATAAGAGGTTTTGCTAATTTTGAGAACAATCTGATAAAATATGTGGTTTCTAGAGCGGAAAAAGTCAAATAGTGAACGAAATGTGTATGGGAGCTATATATAAATCTGAACCGATTTGACCTATTTTCACCATGGGAGTTTCTAGTGGAAATATAAGATAGTTTGCCAAATTTGAAGAAAATCTGTTCTAATATATGGTATCTAGAGTAGAGATGGGCGCGTGAGTGATTTCTGACTCACGTTCACGCACGCTCACGAAGGGAAAATTTTGAATCACGCACGTTCACGCACGAAGATTTTTTCGTCGATCACGTTCACGCACGCTCACGTGAGTAAAAATTATTTTACTCACGCGTGAATCACGTGATTCACGTAAATCACGCAAACAATTTCCACAATTCTAAATCCAAATGAGTAAATGCCGCGCAAATCCGAAAATTATATTATTAAAATCACACTACTTTTACAATTTTAATCTAAAATTCACATTTTTAAAGTAGTATTCAAATTAAAATGTGTGTTATATCGTATTAGTGTCTTTTTTGAAGGAAAAAATTTAGTAGATGAAATATTGAATGATAAATATTCCCAAAGCATTCATTCCGCGAAATAGTATTTAGTTTGACTTTGTTCTTGCTCAGGTATTAAAGTTGCTACCTATACCTATGTATACATGGAACAATCTAATCTAATACATGAAAACAATCTAATAGAAAATATCCAACAAAATGAATGACAATGTATATGGTGGTAAAAACGCAAAAAGTATGTACAACTCACGCAAAAATCACGTGACTCACGCAGAAATTCGACTCACGCACATTCACGCACGAACTTTTTTTCGCTCCTCACGTTCACGCACGCTCACGTGAGTAAAATAAATTTTGCTCACGATCACGCGTGATTCACGCGTGATTCACGCAATTCACGTGAGTCGCGCCCATCTCTAATCTAGAGTGAAAACAGTCAAATCGGGAGTGAAATTCGTATGGAGGCTATATCTAAATCTGAAGCGATTTTCTTCAAATTAAATAGCATTCGTCCTTATCCCGAAAAACTTCGTTGTGCTAAGTTTCATTTGGTTCTTCCTTTTGAATCGATTTAGCAATGTCCGTCTGTCTGTCTGTCCATCTATTCTTGTAATCACGATACAGGTCGCAATTGTAGCACAACAAAGTTTTTCGGGACAAGGACGAACGCTATTTAATTTGAAGCAAATCGGTTCAGATATAGGCCCCATACAAATAACGCTCCCGATGTGTCATTTCCGCTCTAGAAAACATATATTTCACCCGAATTTCGTCAAATTTGGCACAACACCTTATAATCCATCTACAAACACCTATGGTGAAAATAGACGAAAACGGGATAGAAGGGTTCAGATTTAGATATACAAAAGTAGCTCCCGATTTTACTTTTACCGCTCTAGAAACCACATATAGTACACAATTTTCTTTAAATTTGGCACAACATCTTATAATCCAACAAGAACTTAAAAAAATAATCCCTAATATTTTGAGTATTTAAGAACATTTTTTAACGTTTCTGCCTTGTACTTAATTGAAATTTGGCAAGTTCAATCTATATATATAAAAGAGTTACGTTACTGACTGACTGACTGACTGACTGACTGACTGACTGACTGACTGACTGACTGACTGACTGACTGACTGACTGACTGACTGACTTATCATTGACCAGCCCCCAGACCAAACGGCTGAAGCCAGGGTCATGAAATTTTCAGGGTAGTTCCCAAATATGACGTAGATGTCGACTAAGAAAGGGTTTTACGAAATTCGTAGTTTTAGGGGATAAAATGGCCCAAAAAGGGATAAACATCGAACCTTCGTCCTGACTAAACGGCAGTAGCTATAAACATGAAACTCGGTGAGTTCCTTGCAATAACCATGCAGACGAGCTACAAATAGGGATTTTTCGAAAATTGTACTTTTAAGGGACGAGCGGGACAAAAAGGGGTAAAAATGGTACCAACTAAAGTATTACAGCTAGAAACGTGAAATTTGATATGTAAATTCCTCTGGCCATATAGAAACGAAGTAAAATTTGATTTTTTCGAAATTTGTACTTTTAAGGGAAGAGAGGGACAAAAAGGGATAAAAATGGTACCAACTAAAGTATTACAGCTAGAAACGTGAAATTTGGTATGTAAATTCCTCTGGCCATATAGAAACGAAGTAAATTTTGATTTTTTCAAAATTTGTACTTTTAAGGGAAGAGAGGGACAAAAGGGGATAAAAATGGTACCAACTAAAGTATTACAGCTAGAAACGTGAAATTTGATATGTAAATTCCTCTGGCCATATAGAAACGAAGTAAAATTTGATTTTTTCGAAATTTGTACTTTTAAGGGAAGAGATGGACAAAAAGGGATAAAAATGGTACCAATTTAAGAATTGCAGCTAGAATCGTGAAAATCGGTATTTACATTTCTCTGACAACGTAGACTTGCAATATAAATTGATTTTTTGAAAATTGTACTTTTAAAGGGTGTGCGGGACAGAAAGGGATAAAAATGGTACCAACTAAAATATTACACCTAGAATCGTGAAATTTGGTATGTAAATTCCTCTGACCATATAAAAGCGAAGTAAAATGGAATTTTTCGAAATTTGTACTTTTAGAGGGCGAGCGGGACAAAAAGGGATAAAAATGGTACCAACTAAAGTATTACACCTAGAATAGTGAAATTTGGTATGTAAATTCCTCTAACCATATAAAAGCGAAGTAAAATTAAATTTTTGAAATTTGTACTTTTAAGGGGCGAGCGGGATAAAAAAAGTACCAACTAAAGTATTACACCTAGAATCGTGAAATTTGGTATGTAAATTCCTCCGACCATATAAAAGCGAAGTAAAATTAGATTTTCGAAATTTGTAATTTTAGGGGCGTGCGAGACAAAAAGGGATAAAAATGGTACCCACTAAAGTATAACACCTAGAATCGTGAAATTTGTTATTTAAATTCCTCTGACCATATAAAAGCGAAGTAAAATCGGATTTTTCGAAATTTGTATTTTTAGGGGGCGAGCGGGACAAAAAGGGATAAAAATGGTACCAACTAAAGTATTACAGCTAGAAACGTGAAATTTGGTATGTAAATTCCTCTGACCATGTAGAAGCGCAGTAGTTTGATTGTTCGAAATTTGTACTTTTTAGGGGACAAAAAGGGCTAAAAATGGTACCAACTAAATTATTACAGCTAGAATCGTGAAATTTAGTGCGTAAATTCCTCTGACCATATAGATGCGCAGTAGTTTGATTTTTCGAAATTTGTACTTTTAAGGGGCGAGCGGGACAATAAGGGGGTAAAAATGGTATAAATTAAAGTATTACAGGTAGAATCGTGAAATTTGGTATGTAAATTCCTCTGACCATATAGAAACGAAGTAAAATTGGATTTTTCGAAATTTGTTACTTTTAAGGGGCCAGCGGGACAAAAAGGAGTAAAAATGGTACCAACTAAAGTATTAGAGCTAGAATCGTGAAATTTGATATGTAAATTCCTCTGACCATATAGAAACGAAGTAAAATTGGATTTTTCGAAATTTGTACTTTTAAGGGACGAGCGGGACAAAAAGGGATAAAAATGGTACCATCTAATGTATTACAGCTACAATCGTGAAATTTGATATGTAAATTCCTCTGACCATATAGAAGCGCAATAAAATTGGATTTTTTAGCAAAAAAGGGATAAAAGTTGTACCAATTTAAGCATTGCAGCTATAGTTGTGAAATTTGGTATGTAAATTCCTCTGACAACGTAGAAGTGCAAATCCAAATAAAATTTTCGAAATTTGTACTTATTATGGGTGTGCGTACAAATTGTACCAACTAAAATATTGCAGTTAGAATCGTGAAATTTGGCGTGTACATTTCTCAGACTATGTAGGCGCGCAACATAAATGGATTTTTCAAAATTTGTACATTTAAGGAATGAGACGAGCAAAAAGGGATAGAAATGGTACCAACTAAAATATTTCAGCTATAGTCGTGAAATTTTGTGTTTAAATTTCTCTGACAACGTAGATTTGCAATATAAATGGATTTCTCGAAATTTGCACTTTTAAGGTGCGAGCGGGATAAAAATGGTACCAGCTTTAGTATTACAGCGTGAAATTTAGTGTGTAAATTCCTCTGACCATATAGAAGCGTAGTAGTTTGATTTTTCGAAATTTGTACTTTTAAGGGGTGCGCGGGACGAAAAGGGATAAAAATGCTGAACAATTACGTAAACGCGGAACATAAATGGATATTTCAAAATTTGTACTTAAAAGAGGGATACGGGAAACAAGGAATAAATGTGTTACCAAATAAAGTACATATTTTTAGGGGAAGCAAAAACACATGTTACATATAGTGACTTTTCAAAATGTGTACTTTTTGGGAAAGAAGTGCAAAAAGTTATAAACTGGATGGCTGAATCTAGAAACATGAGATCGAGGATATAAATGGTTGTAAAATTTTGTGTAAAACTTGGTCGAAAATTATAAAAATTATACATACGAAGTAATTCAGCTAAAATAGTGCATATCGACAAGCACATTCCTTTGACTGTGTGTGAGTGCTATATAATAGGAGGTTTCCAAATTACTATTTTAGATTTATCTATATCCACCAAAAGAAAATTAAATAAATACTATTCAAAAACAGAGACGGAAAAAATTAACAAATAACTGGCTTTATCGCGTGCGAAGCAGCGGGTACTGCTAGTACTCTTATAAAATTGGTACTGAACAAATTGCTGCAGCCACAAATATTATTTGTTCTCTACAATCACATTTTTTGTCGCAATCATATTATTCTGTTTTAATGTAATTTTACCAATAATATGGTTTGGACAATCATGACATAGTTGATATTTTATAATAATATGATTGTGAACCTTAGAAATACAAATATGATTTTTAGCATAACAATTCTATAGATCAATCAATCTATTATGAAGTTATCATACAATTATCAGTTTTGTAGAGACATTTATATTTTTGTCTCAGTTCAGTTCTAAGTGCGTAAGAAGTAAGTTCGTTTTTCGCGACAATTTTTTTTTCACTGAACCAACACTCAGGGGATGTCCCCTATAAATGCATCGCACTGTGTTGGCAGGAGGAAGATACGGTACTGGAAGGAGGAAAGAGGGAGTAGTTTTAGTGACCTTTGTTTTAAACCTCTGAATATCATACAGTCGAACTTCTCTATTACGAACTTCCGTACAACGAAGTTCTCTATATAACGAATTTATTTCCAGAACACTGCAATTTCGTTAAATTTTCAGTATGTTTCGGTCTCCTTATAACGAGTTTCCTTATAGCGAATATTTCTTTACTACGAATTTTTTCTACGCCCGTAACTCGAATGCTCATGCGTTTTTGATCTCCGTATAACGAGTTTTACATAAACGAAAAATGTGTTTATGTAAAACTCTCACCATACACACACATATTCTCATTTTTTATTTGTTTTTGTGTGTGAGATTCACATCATAGACAACTAAACCGTATAGATGTGCCACCGCTCTCAGTGCTTTTTCTCGAGTTACACAAGATTAAGTCCGATGGTATTTCTTAACTGATTTTGGTGGTGTAAGAATTTTTTAAAATAATTCTATATTACGAATTTTCTATATAACGAATTTTTTTTTGGTCCCCTTGAGATTCGCTATATGGAAGTTCGACTGTAATTAGCTGGGAAGATATCTGCCGGAAGTCGATTCCACATACGGACAGTGCGGGCGAAGAACGAATTCATTCTGTAATGTGTGGTACGGTCGGTTATCCAATTGATAACAAATGGGTGAGAATTCCTGGAAAAACGCGTATCTCTACCGAACGCTCTCACGGGCGGTATAAGATCACGAATATCCGAAGAACAAACACCGTGAAAGTAACGATAGAACAAGGACACACAACCCACATTACGACGATGTTCAAGGAAAACGATAGAATTGGAAATCCTACCGTCACCTGTCAACACCATCGCCCTCCTCTGGACACGGTCAAGTAGCTCCAGTGATGAAGCTGGAGCACCCGACCATATATGGGAGTTGAATTCCATCTTTGGTCTGATGTAAGTAGTGTAGATATTGAGAAGATCAGTGGAAGTGAAGTATTTCTTACACCGGTTTAAGAAGCCTAGACACTTGATTGCTTCTTTCGACACTTCAAATACATGCTTTGTCCAACGAACATCGCATTGTATTTTCATGCCTAGAACATCAAGAGTATCTGATTGCTCAATATCTACACCGTTCATTAAAATCGACGACACCGTTGGATCAGCGAATCTCTTGTGAGACAACAAGGAGCACTGGGTCTTACGTGCATTCAAATCTACTCTATTAACTTGACCCCATTCGGAAAAGGCCAGTAAATCCTGACTGAGTTACTCATCCATCAATCTTCTTTTGTCTTCAATTTCTTGACGACTTGGTCTATGATCGAATTAGTATGAATGACAGAGGTTGCTGTCATCCGCGAATGAGTATACTGGATTCAAAATCCGATCCAAGAGGTCATCGATGAAAATAAGAAAAAGGGAGGGGGAAAGGACAGAGCCCTGTGGTACTCCTGCGGTTAACCTAGGCTCATCGGATGAGAACCCATCTACAACAACACGTATAGTGCGATCTCTGAGGAAGCTCGATATAAATCGAGAGAAGTCACTACCAACACCAAAAGCGATAAGCTTTGATATGAGTGCGCCGTGCCAAACTCTATCAAAGGCCTTGGAGATATCTAGAGCAACGACCTTAGATCGATTCCACTTTTCGGATAGCAGTGTCATCAGGTCTCCCGTAGATCGATTCCTATGGAAGCCATACTGTCGATCATTAGTTTCTAAATACCTCACAAGATAGTGGTTAACCATACTCTCCATAACCTTCGAAAGCGCTGAGCAAATCGCGATCGGCGATTATTAGCCTCACCTTTTTTAGGGATGGGCTGGATGTTCGCAATCTTCCAACGCGCTGGGAAAACCCCTGCACGGTATGCAAGGTTGAAAAGATTACGAAGGGGACGGCCAAGCGTCGAAGAGCACTTACATAGGACAAGTGCTGAAATGCCATCCGGACCCGGAGACTTGTTTACGTCGAGATTTGCATGAACCCTTTTAACTCCACGTGTTCGAAAAAATATCTGAGGCATGGAACTAGGTACCATTTCGATCACGGGGAGTGGTTGATTGCTTTCTGGCAATAAATGATGAATTCCTTGCAAACATTTCAGCCAATAGGTTAGCTTTGGCAACCGGGTTAGTGAATATCTGGTCATCTTTAACAAGAGTTGGGTTAGATGAGGAGTTATCCTTTACTCTTTTTACAAATGACAAAAAGCTCTTACTTCCCCTAGGAGAAGAAAGAACTTTGGCACGAAGGCGTTGTTCGTACAGAAACTTTTCACATCTAAGTACCCTGGCACACATGGTTCTTGTCTGTTTGCGTAGTAGATCAGTGGTGGCATTTTTATTTAAACGCCATTTCTTGAACGCTTCCTCTTTGGATCTGACAGCAGTCTTGCATGTCTGGTTAAACCAACTTTTATTAGATGGTTTATCCGAAATAACTTTAGTTGGAATAAATGACTTCATTCCAATCAAGATAATATTTTCTATCAATTCAGCCGCAGCATCTATATCGCCGCACAGTGGCGCCATTTGAGTTTTTTCGTTGCAAAAATCATATCTTTTGAACCGAATAAGATAATTGAACAGTTTAAACAGCATATGATAGATAACTGTTCAGCCTGCGGTTAACCTAGGCTCATCGGATGAGAACCCATCTACAACAACACGTATAGTGCGATCTCTGAGGAAGCTCGATATAAATCGAGAGAAGTCACTACCAACACCAAAAGCGATAAGCTTTGATATGAGTGCGCCGTGCCAAACTCTATCAAAGGCCTTGGAGATATCTAGAGCAACGACCTTAGATCGACTCCACTTTTCGGATAGCAGTGTCATCAGGTCTCCCGTAGATCGATTCCTATGGAAGCCATACTGTCGATCATTAGTTTCTAAATACCTCACAAGATAGTGGTTAACCATACTCTCCATAACCTTCGAAAGCGCTGAGCAAATCGCGATCGGCGATTATTAGCCTCACCTTTTTTAGGGATGGGCTGGATGTTCGCAATCTTCCAACGCGCTGGGAAAACCCCTGCACGGTATGCAAGGTTGAAAAGATTACGAAGGGGACGGCCAAGCGTCGAAGAGCACTTACATAGGACAAGTGCTGAAATGCCATCCGGACCCGGAGACTTGTTTACGTCGAGATTTGCATGAACCCTTTTAACTCCACGTGTTCGAAAAAATATCTGAGGCATGGAACTAGGTACCATTTCGATCACGGGGAGTGGTTGATTGCTTTCTGGCAATAAATGATGAATTCCTTGCAAACATTTCAGCCAATAGGTTAGCTTTGGCAACCGGGTTAGTGAATATCTGGTCATCTTTAACAAGAGTTGGGTTAGATGAGGAGTTATCCTTTACTCTTTTTACAAATGACAAAAAGCTCTTACTTCCCCTAGGAGAAGAAAGAACTTTGGCACGAAGGCGTTGTTCGTACAGAAACTTTTCACATCTAAGTACCCTGGCACACATGGTTCTTGTCTGTTTGCGTAGTAGATCAGTGGTGGCATTTTTATTTAAACGCCATTTCTTGAACGCTTCCTCTTTGGATCTGACAGCAGTCTTGCATGTCTGGTTAAACCAACTTTTATTAGATGGTTTATCCGAAATAACTTTAGTTGGAATAAATGACTTCATACCAATCAAGATAATATTTTCTATCATTTCAGCCGCAGCATCTATATCGCCGCACAGTGGCGCCATTTGAGTTTTTTCGTTGCAAAAATCATATCTTTTGAACCGAATAAGATAATTGAACAGTTTAAACAGCATATGATAGATAACTGTTCAGCCTATGAAATGAGCGTTTGGAAAGGGTGCTACGCTCTGTAGGGGCCTAATTATGGGTTAACAAAGTTAAAATTAGTAGAAAAATAAATTTTGTGGTAACTAAAAAAAATTATTTTTAGATTGTTTTTATTTTTTTTCTTTAGGGTTTTATGTTTTAAATTATTACCCAACAAATTAAAAAAAAATATTTTTTTTTTAAATTTATTTATTTATTATTATTTATTTTTTTTATTTTTTTTTTTGTCCGGATGATCCATCGCAGCCCCATTTGCTGATCAATGTCAACTTCTCAGGAAGAATTTTCACCTCATTTTCAGGAAGACTCTCCAACAACCGTTTTGCTGTATGGCCCATGAGATCCTGCAGATTGGCTTTAGCAGAGACTTCTGTAAACTCCGTATGGAGTGGTCGTGAATTTATTTTGGCTTGCGTAATATGCTTGTATCCGGGTAAAACGTCAGCGCCGTGTCGCGTTAAAGATGTCCGTAGTTTCTCATATTTCTCTTTGGAAAGTTCTAAGTCCATAAACAAGGCCAAGGCTTCTTCGGATCCATACTTTTTAATGTGTGCGTTTGTGGGCGTGGGAATGCTTCCCTTAATCCTTTTTAGTCGCAGTGGGCTTGCATCAGCAACAGATTTGGTTATCTGCGACCTAACTCTTTCACTATCCTTTGTAAATTTAATAGACAGCGCGTCCGATAATTGCTTCGTGGTCAAGTCATTGGTGGCATCGGCAAGTTTCCTCTTCCTTGTGAAAATTGAACACTCCTCAATACTTTTTTTGGCCTTCCTTTTGCACCTCTGGTTGATGTGGTGGATTTATCTACTGCCAATATATCCAGGATGGTGTCTTCATTAAGCCAGTCCTCGTATTTGGAGTTGAAGTTCTGAATGGTTCGATTAGATTTCACCCATTTTGCCTTAATATTTGCATATATCAGATAAAATTTATTTTTTATAATTTCGCTTCTCTCAATATTTCCGTATAAGCTATCAAGTTCTTCTAAAGCAGCTTCCGTGAAAAAATTTGGTGTGGTTGACTTTCTAAACAGTTCAAATAATTTAAAATTGTTCAACGCCATGTTTTCAGTACTTAAATTGTTTAATGGTTTCAGTAATTGTTGCGCCAACTTTCAGTCGTAGAGTAATCCATGCATTATCCTTATTTTGCAATATATAGGCTTATGCTACCATGCCTAAAAATAAAAAATAAAAATAGGGACCATAAGTCAATATTGTTCTTGACCATTTGCAATATATAGGCTTATGCTACCATGCCGAAAAATTTACCTGTTCCCTGCATACATATGGATTTAGGCTGAATAATGCAATTTTGATATTATGCACGTGTCCAAATAAGATTTGTGCCTACCTGTAGGGACCATAAGTCAATATTGTTTTTGACCATTTGTACGCCAAAGTATTGTTTAAGTGAGGTACGTACCTGCTAATTTCAATGAGTAGTTTTTTTCAAACTATTAGATCAAACTACTGTCAGTCAAAACATATAAGGGACGGACGCCATACAATTTCTGCAACCATGTCTTTTTAACCTTTTTTACCTCTAGAAGCCAAACGGGCACGTACGGGCAGCTAAAATTTTTGAATTATGTAAAGAAATAATCAATGAACAGGTTTTGCAAATATGGCAAATATAGAAAAATATAGAATTTTTTATTTTCCGTCAAAGTTGAAAAATAGTGAAAAAAACGCATAGTTTTTAAATAGTGATTTACCAGGAGAAACACAAAGCAAACAGTTAATTTTTTATCATTATACATTTAATAAATTCATCAATCAATACAAACAAAAAATAAGGCGATTCGTTACCTATTTTTCGTGATATTACACCTGAAATCGCAACAAATTCACTAAAAATTTTTTGTTTTTTTTTTTGAAAACCGAAAGTCGGTCAACTTTGAACGGCTATATCTTCTAAACTAAAAATGTGATATTATTAAGAGTGGCAGATTTGAAATCGTTGAAAAGTTTCCTATAACATGGGTTTATTCAAAACTTCGTCGGCGCTCATGACAATTTTGATTTTTGCAACCTCGTTTGCTCTACGGGCGCTACTGTGCGCCGTTTAGAAAGCAAAACTTCCAATTGAAATGCTGGAAAAAGTTGTTGAGCTCGGCCCAACGTGCCTTTTCGTAAACATAAATTGTCCGCTTTGGGGCTGGGGTCGAAGCGACACGAAGAGCGTGATACGAAAAGGCTGCTGAAACAATACAATGATCCGAATTACCAAGAGGTGCTAAAACATCAACTTCATACTTTTCAGGGTGTGAAGTTAGAAAAAGATCAAAAATATTTAGGTTTTGCCCTTGGACACACGGAATATGAGTCGGTTCTTTCACTAGTTGCGTCAAATCATTATGCGTGGCAAAAAGTTCGGCGTATTGGCCCTCCGGTGTTATGTGACTCGAATGGGCAAGCCAAGAGGAATTATGGACATTGAAATCGCAAGCAACTACGATTTCACTGTCAGGACAATCCTCTAAAATTTTAGTAATTGAGTCGGAGAGGGCTTCGAAGTCATTTAGGGATGCCTCCCTTTCCGTGTTTGGACTTCTATACACAAATCCGAAATACAGTACGTGAGTTCCAATCCTCAATTTAACCCAAAGACAGTTAAATTCTGGATTTTCGGAGCTCAAGTGTTGCTAGCTCTGGAACACTATGTCATTACGTACATATACCACAAGACCTCTGTGGGATATAAAAAGCGATAGGGTGTGATACCCAGGTATGTGAAAATCCTGTGGATCAGAATCCTCACACACCTGAGTCTCACATAGAGCCAAAACATCAGGCCGATGAAAATGTACATGAGCGTACACGGCAAAAAAGTTCGCTCTAAGCCCTCGTATGTTGGCAAATTGTATTTTAAACTTACCAACCATTAGGACACACAGAAAAAAAAACAAAGGCAAAATATGTAACCACAATAGTCAGACCTCCTCCTTACCGTTGCTTTGGAAAGGGTGCTACGCTCTGTAGGGGCCTAATTATGGGTTAACAAAGTTAAAATTAGTAGAAAAATAAATTTTGTGGTAACTAAAAAAAATTATTTTTAGATTGTTTTTATTTTTTTTCTTTAGGGTTTTATGTTTTAAATTATTACCCAACAAATTAAAAAAAAATATTTTTTTTTTAAATTTATTTATTTATTATTATTTATTTTTTTATTTTTTTTTTTTGTCCGGATGATCCATCGCAGCCCCATTTGCTGATCAATGTCAACTTCTCAGGAAGAATTTTCACCTCATTTTCAGGAAGACTCTCCAACAACCGTTTTGCTGTATGGCCCATGAGATCCTGCAGATTGGCTTTAGCAGAGACTTCTGTAAACTCCGTATGGAGTGGTCGTGAATTTATTTTGGCTTGCGTAATATGCTTGTATCCGGGTAAAACGTCAGCGCCGTGTCGCGTTAAAGATGTCCGTAGTTTCTCATATTTCTCTTTGGAAAGTTCTAAGTCCATAAACAAGGCCAAGGCTTCTTCGGATCCATACTTTTTAATGTGTGCGTTTGTGGGCGTGGGAATGCTTCCCTTAATCCTTTTTAGTCGCAGTGGGCTTGCATCAGCAACAGATTTGGTTATCTGCGACCTAACTCTTTCACTATCCTTTGTAAATTTAATAGACAGCGCGTCCGATAATTGCTTCGTGGTCAAGTCATTGGTGGCATCGGCAAGTTTCCTCTTCCTTGTGAAAATTGAACACTCCTCAATACTTTTTTTGGCCTTCCTTTTGCACCTCTGGTTGATGTGGTGGATTTATCTACTGCCAATATATCCAGGATGGTGTCTTCATTAAGCCAGTCCTCGTATTTGGAGTTGAAGTTCTGAATGGTTCGATTAGATTTCACCCATTTTGCCTTAATATTTGCATATATCAGATAAAATTTATTTTTTATAATTTCGCTTCTCTCAATATTTCCGTATAAGCTATCAAGTTCTTCTAAAGCAGCTTCCGTGAAAAAATTTGGTGTGGTTGACTTTCTAAAATTGTTCAACGCCATGTTTTCAGTACTTAAATTGTTTAATGGTTTCAGTAATTGTTGCGCCAACTTTCAGTCGTAGAGTAATCCATGCATTATCCTTATTTTGCAATATATAGGCTTATGCTACCATGCCTAAAAATAAAAAATAAAAATAGGGACCATAAGTCAATATTGTTCTTGACCATTTGCAATATATAGGCTTATGCTACCATGCCGAAAAATTTACCTGTTCCCTGCATACATATGGATTTAGGCTGAATAATGCAATTTTGATATTATGCACGTGTCCAAATAAGATTTGTGCCTACCTGTAGGGACCATAAGTCAATATTGTTTTTGACCATTTGTACGCCAAAGTATTGTTTAAGTGAGGTACGTACCTGCTAATTTCAATGAGTAGTTTTTTTCAAACTATTAGATCAAACTACTGTCAGTCAAAACATATAAGGGACGGACGCCATACAATTTCTGCAACCATGTCTTTTTAACCTTTTTTACCTCTAGAAGCCAAACGGGCACGTACGGGCAGCTAAAATTTTTGAATTATGTAAAGAAATAATCAATGAACAGGTTTTGCAAATATGGCAAATATAGAAAAATATAGAATTTTTTATTTTCCGTCAAAGTTGAAAAATAGTGAAAAAAACGCATAGTTTTTAAATAGTGATTTACCAGGAGAAACACAAAGCAAACAGTTAATTTTTTATCATTATACATTTAATAAATTCATCAATCAATACAAACAAAAAATAAGGCGATTCGTTACCTATTTTTCGTGATATTACACCTGAAATCGCAACAAATTCACTAAAAATTTTTTGTTTTTTTTTTTGAAAACCGAAAGTCGGTCAACTTTGAACGGCTATATCTTCTAAACTAAAAATGTGATATTATTAAGAGTGGCAGATTTGAAATCGTTGAAAAGTTTCCTATAACATGGGTTTATTCAAAACTTCGTCGGCGCTCATGACAATTTTGATTTTTGCAACCTCGTTTGCTCTACGGGCGCTACTGTGCGCCGTTTAGAAAGCAAAACTTCCAATTGAAATGCTGGAAAAAGTTGTTGAGCTCGGCCCAACGTGCCTTTTCGTAAACATAAATTGTCCGCTTTGGGGCTGGGGTCGAAGCGACACGAAGAGCGTGATACGAAAAGGCTGCTGAAACAATACAATGATCCGAATTACCAAGAGGTGCTAAAACATCAACTTCATACTTTTCAGGGTGTGAAGTTAGAAAAAGATCAAAAATATTTAGGTTTTGCCCTTGGACACACGGAATATGAGTCGGTTCTTTCACTAGTTGCGTCAAATCATTATGCGTGGCAAAAAGTTCGGCGTATTGGCCCTCCGGTGTTATGTGACTCGAATGGGCAAGCCAAGAGGAATTATGGACATTGAAATCGCAAGCAACTACGATTTCACTGTCAGGACAATCCTCTAAAATTTTAGTAATTGAGTCGGAGAGGGCTTCGAAGTCATTTAGGGATGCCTCCCTTTCCGTGTTTGGACTTCTATACACAAATCCGAAATACAGTACGTGAGTTCCAATCCTCAATTTAACCCAAAGACAGTTAAATTCTGGATTTTCGGAGCTCAAGTGTTGCTAGCTCTGGAACACTATGTCATTACGTACATATACCACAAGACCTCTGTGGGATATAAAAAGCGATAGGGTGTGATACCCAGGTATGTGAAAATCCTGTGGATCAGAATCCTCACACACCTGAGTCTCACATAGAGCCAAAACATCAGGCCGATGAAAATGTACATGAGCGTACACGGCAAAAAAGTTCGCTCTAAGCCCTCGTATGTTGGCAAATTGTATTTTAAACTTACCAACCATTAGGACACACAGAAAAAAAAACAAAGGCAAAATATGTAACCACAATAGTCAGACCTCCTCCTTACCGTTGCTTTATTCACCCTATGCCTAGTGTTATGCCTTAAGCATTGTGAGAACAACGGCAAGAAGAGAAGAATGTCAATTGAATTACACGAAAAGGAATGGATGGGGAAGGGGTGGGGGGCAACGGACACGACACGAATGGAGCATTGTGTGGTCAGTGGTGTTGTTGTTGTTGCTGGTGTTTCTGTGATGCTGCTGTTTAGTTTGTTGTTGCTAGTGTTTCTGTGGTGCTGCTGTTTTGTTGGT
Organism: Polietes domitor; assembly: GCA_947397865.1. Classification (NCBI taxonomy): domain Eukaryota; kingdom Metazoa; phylum Arthropoda; class Insecta; order Diptera; family Muscidae; genus Polietes; species Polietes domitor. The sequence goes on from CANDYM010000485.1 coordinate 22,434, forward strand.
TGTTGCTTATTTGTTTTGTTTTAGAACGGTGCTCTGCGCGACTTTCGTTATTTTGGTTGTTTTATTGGAAAAAAATACTTTTTTATTTAAAAGTATTATATCTTATTTGGATCTCATTTTGAATCAGCTTAATCATCATCACTAAAAATAAAAATCAGTTTCAAGGAAGAGAAGAGAAACTACAATAAGAAACTACGTAAACCGGAGTCAACACCGGAATCTACTTTCGCGAATCATGTGTTGAACAGCGAATGCAGACCAACACATATTAGACAAGTAAAAAGGTGTTAAGTTCGTCGGTGCGAATCTTATATATCCTCCACCACGAAGTGCTTTCCACAGTATTACCTGCAGATTAGAAGCTGTCGACATTAGATAGAAGTGCACTACCATATTAGGAAAATTGTGATGCTTCATTATTATAATATTAATAGTTATTTCAATTGTAGTTTATTCCCATACCATAACCAGTAAGTCCAGATATAACCTCCGTAGTATCTACAAATACTGCAGAGACAATTTGATACGAGCCTTCTGAGTTTAACAATAGTATAATACCAATATCACAAAACTGGTTAAATGAAGTACTAAAACACGTGAATATGTCAAAACAAGTCAAAGAAGATATTGTATACAAATAAAATAAATGAGTTTAAAAAATTAAAATGTTTAATGGTCCAGACATTAGAAAATTGATGAAAAGTAACGATTTTGATAATTATTTGGATCAAACTCAATTAATTGCGTGGAATGCAATTAAAGTAGTAATCGAAAATGTTGTTGGTAAAAAATGAGAAGCAGATAGTGCACAAAGAGTTAAACGTCGCTTGAAAGCTTTTGAGGAACTTGGTGTGAATATGGCATTAAAAATTAATTTTCTCCATCACCATATGGATTACTTTGAAAACCAACTTTCCGCCGAATCTGATGAGCAAGGTAGACGTTGTCACCAAGTAGCTTTAACCATGGAAACTAGGTACAGAAGAAAGATATAATAATATAGTAATATTCTATGTTAGGTGATTTATGCTGGTGTTTAAAGAGAACAACCGATGAAGAGGATACTGACGAAGAGCAAGAACCAGAAACATGCAGATATCCACAACCTACTACATTTTTGCTACATCAAACATGAAAAAATAACAGTGATAGTGATGATGATTAATCTGTTAACAGTTAAATAAAAACTCGTTTTTGTAATAAAACAATATTTTTTCAAAAAATAAAACAAGTTCCAAAATTACCAACTTCTAAGGCCCCCCATTCACGTACAGTTTTAACTGTCAGTTAAAACTGTCAGTTATAACTGTACGTGAGTTGCCGGTCTTAAACTGTGAACTGAGATGTACACACACGTCCAGTTCAGTACTTCAGTTTTTAACATGGATTCGAACGAGCAGGACGGTTTGACCGCTCTCGGTTTAGTAAGTTTACAAAAAAGAAAAAATAAACAGCGTAAACAGTGGTGCAAGAAGTGGTTATTAAAACGAAATTTATCTTCCCACATTAGTTTATTAACAGAATTAAGTTAGTTAGTTCTTGTAACTTCTTCGCCAGCTTGTTGTAGGCAGCATCTTTTTTGGCGCGATCATGATACTCGCTAGACTTAACTTGCCATAGGCAAGGTTCAGATCTATATATTCCAATAAAATCAACTATTACTTGGTTCTGTTTACGCGACATGATGATACGCACTCTCGCTCGACACAAATTGAACTGAGAACAGTACAGCGAACCCCCACACACGTTCACTTCAGTTAAAACTGTCAGTTAAAAATATAAAATTTTTATATTTCTCAGTTAAACTGAACAGTTGAGTACAACTGTCAGTTATATACCACACACATACAGTTTCAACTGACAGTTTTAGCTGAACAGTTCAAACTGACAGTTAAAACTGTACGTGAATGGGGGGCCTAATGAGTGTAAAAAAATCTGAACTACAAAAATTCTTGAAGGTTTTGTTATGGATACTGTCAACTTTCATTTACAATTGGTTTGTTGCACTGTGTAATTACTAGTGGGGAAAACACAACTACAAAAAATTCACACCTATAAACAAAATTATATAAATGTTAAAAAGCACTTCAAAATGTCAAAAAGTCCACGTGTAAAGAATGAAATTAGGGGTGGGGGAAAACACAACAACAAAAATGCACACCTACATTTATATCAACCAAAATCAAAAAGCTCTTCAAAATATCAAAACCCCATTAATATCAAAAAACGTCATTTGTGAAATGTAACTACTGAAATAAAAAACTAAAAACACCAATTAACTCCATTTCAGCTATTGTTTCCGACGTATATCATGTGTTTGAAGTATAATATGTATTGTCGGATGCAAATATAGAGTGTAACGATACAACTACAATAAATACACGAGTATCTAAACCTTGACTTGGCAGTAAGCCTAGTGATCCAAAAACATCATATAAGGCGCAGCATTACCTTGAACGTTTAATGATCGGCGCATGGCTCTCAAGATCCTTGAGAGACTTGAGAAAGCCGGCCCTGGATCTCTGACCAACAAGCAGTGAGAGTCCCTAAAGTGGGCACGGAGTATTTCTGAAGAACAGGAAGCCGCATCAACTTCCATACAGCAGCAGTCTATTAAAAGGCTGCGATCTCCAGATGAACCGCCAGCATCCAAAGGTTTCAGTGGTAACGCTGGTCCTCGATCCAGTGGTACCCGAACTAGAAAAATCCGACTTAAAGTGTACAAGAGTAATGAACGAAAAATACTCTTCCAGATAATACTGATGTATTATCTAAAGATGAACCTCGCTCTTCATAAGTGTCAGAGCTGTATAGGGAACTTGCGTTTCACCCCTTACCGAGATGCGTGGAGAAGCTCATCATCGCGGGATCGGAAGAATCCTGTGGGGATGTATCTGGTGAGGATGAACTTTTAGCAGGCACAGACGACCAGGCAGACGAGGTTGTGGCAAAACCTAATAATGACCCGTGTTGCGGCTGCAACGTAGTATTGTGTCACAGTAGTAACACGGCCCAGAATAATAACAAAACAATACGTTTAATCAAGAATTGTTCGTTTTATTATCTATAAATTCATAAATACAATACAAAATTAAGAATTACAGAATTAATTCAAATACAAAATGCTTACTTTATTCTGTCCCTTGTGAAATTCGCGGCAATTAAAACTATGTAATGTCAATCGTTACATTGTACGCGGTTATCGCGTACATTGAGTATTCAGAACCGAATATCACACAGGGTTGCAACAATGTCAAAAAATACATAAAAATAATTTGTGCAAATAATGCCAAATAAATCAAAATTAAATCAAAGTTATACAAGTAAAAAAAAGCTAACGGAAAATTTACTGAATTCAAATTTAAATATTTATATAACGAATTTTGCGGAGTTAGTTCACAACATCCCGCCACCCGTGAGTCGAACAGGGAGACTCACCACCAACGTCTAGTACCGCCAACTTGGATGCCGGTCGTCGTAGCCTGCCAATCGATGTTTTTACCACCGCCGAGCGAACCTGCCCATCAGCCGCTGGGAACACCTCCTCCACCATACCCCGTTTCCAATCTCCGCGAGCCTCGTTGTCATCGCATATTATGACCACATCACCAATCTGTATGGGCTTCACCGGTTGGTACCACTTTGTCCGACGTGTCAACTCTGGTAGGTATTCTAACACCCACCTCTTCCAAAATACCTGTTTTAGTTGTTGCATTATATGCCACTGTTTCCGTAGGCAGACCCCATCTGGAACTGCAGGTGTTTGAAATGTATTAGCACAACCGATCAGGAAATGATTAGGTGTCAAAGGTTCACTATCAGAGCTATCAATTGGAAGGTGCGTCAATGGACGTGAGTTAATCAGATTCTCTGCTTCAATAAGTAGACTATGTAGTGTATCCAGCTGTGGTGCCTTTTCCTTTAGTGTAAAAGCTAATACATTTTTCACTGAGCGAACCATTCGCTCCCAAGCGCCACCAGCTGATGGATTAGCGGGAGCGTTAAATAACCACTCAATTCCACGTCGTGTGCATTCATCTGCCACTTTTGCTTCTTCGAACACGAATTCCTCTTTGCTTGCCCCTATGAAATTAGTACCTCTGTCACTTCTCAGGCGCACTGGTACGCCTCTGCGGTTAACAAAATTTTTTATACACAATATTACTGCTTCCGTTGACAAATCTCTGGCAATCTCCAAGTGCACCGCCCTTACTGTTAAGCACGTAAACAACGCTACCCATCTCTTCTCGCACCGCCTTCCAATCGACACCAAGAAAGGTCCCATGTAGTCTATGCCAGTATAGGTAAATGGCCTTACAAACGGCGTAAGTCGATCGACAGGATGCTGTCCCATCAAGGGAGGCCTTGGAATGGCAGACTTATTTTTACAAATCTGACAATTAATTTTGGCGGACCTCACTAACTGCCGTAGGCTCGGAATCCAGTACTTCTGACGAATGGCAGCACAAATTGATTCCTGATTTTGGTGTTGGAAATCCTCGTGGTGTTGCATCACAATAAGTCTTGTCAATGTGTGATCTTTAGGTAAAATTATTGGCTTTTTCGTGTCCATAACAACGCAACTTGCATTGTTGATTCTACCAGACAATCGTAATAAATCATCGTTGCCGAGAAAACGTGTCAACTTGTAAATCGTACTAGATTTCGATATTGGCTTATCCATCTTCAATCGGTTGTATTCCTCTAAAAAAATTTCCTGTTGGGCAACCTTGCACAAATAATTTATCGACTCATTTATTTCCTCTGCGCTTAAGTGCTTCGGAAATTTTGGACCCAATTCCGAACGATCCTTGGTATATGACTTAAAAAGTCTTAAAGCGCGTCGAACCCAACACATAACTCTGACCAATTTGCCGAGATGTGAGAATTTTCCAAATGGAATAACAAAGTCTTCATTTACAGCAAAAATAAATTTGGTACGTTTTTCGGTCTCACAATCATATTCATCAATATCCGGAAGTTTCGGCCAATCTTCTGCAGCAGATTTCAAAAAAGATGGTCCTTTAAGCCAATGAGAATTTGAAGAGATATTAGAAAAATCCTGAGGTCGCGTTGCGTCGTCAGCAGGATTCTGTGAGCCAGGTATCCATCGCCACTGTTCCATCTCGGATGACTCTAATATTTCGGAGATGCGATGTGCCACGAATTATTTGTAGGCCCTACTGTCAGATCGTATCCATTTTATCACGGTCTTGGAATCTGACCAAAATGTCACGGCGTTCGGCTTGATGTCATGACTCGCAACTATCGATCCTTTTAGTCTTAATCCAAGTATCGAGGCCTGCAGTTCAAGGCGTGGAATGGAAAGTGGTTTTATGGGGGCACATCTCGACTTTCCTGCTACAAATACGATGTGAACTCCATTTTCGTCGCATATCCTCCAATACGCCGCAGCGGCATAGGCCACCTCACTCGCATCAACAAAAATATGCAATTCGATATCGGCAGAAATTCCGAAATTCAGGCCATAACATCTCGGGACTTTCACAAATTGTACGTTATGTAAGCTCTGATACCACTCGTACCATTTTACATAAACTTGTTCGGGGATTGGTGTATTCCAATCGATTTTGTATCTCCACAACTCCTGTAGAAGAATCTTCGATTTTATCACAACATTCGCCAGGAATCCAAAAGGATCAAATATGGACATAGTCAGGCTCAACACTTCACTCTTAGTTGGTCTTCGGTCCCCATTCAAAACAGATTCAGGAACTCTAGCAAATCTTAAGAGGAAGCAGAACACATCTTCTGCGGGCGACCAGAACATTCCCAAAATCTTTTCGGTTGTGGCTTCATCTTTACATAAATTTGTCAATCCAAAATCCACTTCCGTAATGGTACTTTTATTGATTGCGTACAAAAAGTTTTTCGAATTAGATACGAATCCCCTCAATTCAAAACCGGCCTCATGTTGTATCCTCACAACATCTTTGGTCACAGCGATGGCTTCATCATCCCTGTCAAAGCTGTCAACGTAATCATCTACATAGTGACAGTCAACAATCGCTCTATATGCCTGGGGATGAGAGTCCTTGTATTTTTCCGCGTTCATATTTTTTACATACTGGGCAGAGCAGGGTGAACTAACAGAACCAAATATCATAGCCCGCATAACATATTCGTCAGGGGGTCCATTGGCATTACCCTCCCGCCATAAAAATCGTTGAGCCAGTTGATCTTCCTCTCGAATTGCAATTCTGTGAAACATTTCCCTTATGTCTGCACAAACTCCAACTTTTCGTTGACGAAATTTGAAAAGTATTGTAAGCAGTGACCTTGGTTGATATTTATCGGGCCCTTTCAACAGCCTTGTATTAAAAGACTCACCGCCGACGCTTGCAGCTGCATCAAAAACGAGGCGTCTTTTGTTTCCTTTATTTATGTTCATAATTACAAAATGCGGCAGATACCAAGTACGGTCTTCTGAAATTTGGCACTCATCCGTGGTTAGTTTTCTGACGTACGATTTGGATACATAGTCGTTAATTTTCGCCCTATACCATTCAGCCAACTCTTTATCGTTTTTCATTTTGGCTTCCACATTTTTAAGCCGTTTCATCGCCATTGGGTAGGTGTCCTTAAATCCATATTCATCAAATTTCCATAGGAGACCTGTCTCATATCTTAAACCATTTTTCACAGTAGTATTCTTGAGTATTTGTTCAGCACGCCTGTCTTCGTCAGATACTACAGGCTCTAGATACTTTACACCAAGATTTTCCAATTCGAAATAATCTGCGACTTGTTTTCGTATGTCCTCTAAAATTTCATAATCGATTCGGCATACTGTGGCCTCAATAGAGTCCTCATTTGATCCAAATAAAATGTTACCCAAATCGGTTTCGTGCACGGAAAAAGATTCGTCTAAATTTATAACACTAGACGGACGTACGAGTCTTATATGTGGTAACCCGATTAGCAATTTGGGCCTCGCATCGTAATCCTCGACATTAATTTCGCGTAATTCTGAAAATCGCTTTTTAAAATTGTCCAAATGGAGGCATTGTGGCGGCAGTTTTAAGTTCATAGTGGTCCATACATTTTTCATTTGGTAACCAAAATAGTTTTCTCCTATACGACTTATTTCCATATCCACCTTTTCGGAAATTTCATTTGTCGTTTTTCCTCAAAATTGCAAATTGCCAGAATTTCCCTTCAAACCGATCTTTTTTGCAACCTCATTTTCTAAAAGTGTAATTTTCGAACCTTCATCAATAAAGGCGACAATTTCAATACAACCCTTTGGACCTTTTAATTTAACTGGCAAAAACTTAAACAAAGTTCCGCCGTCAGTCGTTTCCTCTACGATTGTGTTTACATCGGTTACCGTCTCTATCGATATTTTACCATCTCCAATAGTTTCATTGTTTACACTCTCAACGCTCGCATTCGGTTTGGAATTATTTGCAATATTATTTGTGTTAAAATCTTCATGTAATATCCTATTGTGATACTTAACACACTTGGATATTCCGCATTGACGTCTGGTCTGACAGCGAGCAGAAATATGTCCATCACGAAGGCAACTAAAACAAAGGTTGTTCTCCTTTACAAACTGCCAACGCTCGGAGGTTGATGTTTGCCTAAATTTGCTGCAGCTATACAGTGGATGATTCTCATGGCACATAAAACATTTGGTAAGTCGGCCCGCTGTTGTAATTGTAAACGAGGGATTCATCTTTTCCTTTCTGTTACAGACAACGTCGTTTTTGGGAGCATCAATTTCAACCACAAGGGAAATATAGTTTGCAACGTTGTGCAGCCACGAACTAAACTCACGCACAGTAGGATACTGGCCAAGGTTGTTGAATGAATGCTTCATCCATTCCTCTCGTTTTTGCAGTGGCAGCTTGCACACCAACTCGTCCAATAGTGTCGGGTTATTCAGGTGAGGGATTGCATTTGCCGTTTCAAGAAATGTAGTCAAATTCGACACCATCGTACTAAAATTTACAATCTCATACATTCTGTTAATAGATATGGCAGGGAGTGCTCGAACTTTGGCGATCTGGCTGCGTATCAGTAATTGTGGTCGACCGTAGTGGAACTCCAATGCTTCAATCACCTGTGTAACGCTGTCTGGATGGATCAAAAATGCCTCTACTTTAGATTTTGCATCTCCCTTCAACGATTTCTGTAGACGTATTAAGTTTTCCAAATTTGTGTACCTGTAATTTCTTGTCGTTTCCCTATAAGAATTCACAAACATTGGCCATTGTTCTGGCCGACCGGAAAACTCAGGCAAGTCATGAAGTTTACGGATTTGGTGATAATCTCCAAAGGTTTGTGGCATAGACCGAGGCAGTGTGGTACTTGTCGAATAAGGATGCAAATATGTTGATGTTACTACTGGGGTGGGACGCGTCGTAAGTGGCACATAGGACGGTGTTGACTGCGAATGCCATAAGTTTGTGGGCAAACTTGTAGGTGTGTGCGTTGTAGGTGTGTGTGTAAACGATTGTGTAGCGATATAGGGATAGTGTGCAGATAAGGGGTAGGTTGATGCTTGTGTGGCAATACACGGTGTTGACATGACGGTGTTTGTTTGTACAAAGGGATGTGTGGTAGTAAAGGGTGATGGCATTGGGGTGGTTGTTTGTACAAATGATTGTATGGCAGAATGGGGCATATAGTAAGAGTACGGCATTGAATACTCACGTAGTTTTTGTTGATGTTGAACCGGCGGTACTGATACGGGCAATATCGTTGCGTTGTGGTTAGCTACGGCTGAAAGTGTAGCGGCTATATTAGGCATTATGTTGGATGTTGCTGCGGCGGATGTTACAGCATCTACATCAAACATTGTGTTGGAGGTCGCTGTGGCGGATAGTGCGTCGTCTGTATTCGGTATTGTGTACATTGGGCAAGTGGCTGCGGCAGGTAGTGCAGGTGTTGCATACAATACTTGTGGCAAAGTTGGTGCAAAGGACGTTTGAACCTTTGTAGCGTTCTCAGATGATATTTTCTTGAGATTCTCCATTAAACCCATCATGGAATTCTTCAGCGTCAAAATTTCCATCTTTAATTCGGCAACGGACGGTTCTGGGATTTCAATTATCGTTTTTTCGTCGTCGCTCTGGCCCTCTGACGATCCATCATCGTCAATATTTTCCATTGCCACAATTGTCGGTTTCTTAATGTCTTCCTCACTTGAAGACATTTTTTCCATCAAACGTTTGCTACGGCGTGGCATTCACTCAATTCCCGGAATAGGCGTCAATAAAATAATAAAAAATGTTGCGGCTGCAACGTAGTATTGTGTCACAGTAGTAACACGGCCCAGAATAATAACAAAACAATACGTTTAATCAAGAATTGTTCGTTTTATTATCTATAAATTCATAAATACAATACAAAATTAAGAATTACAGAATTAATTCAAATACAAAATGCTTACTTTATTCTGTCCCTTGTGAAATTCGCGGCAATTAAAACTATGTAATGTCAATCGTTACATTGTACGCGGTTATCGCGTACATTGAGTATTCAGAACCGAATATCACACAGGGTTGCAACAATGTCAAAAAATACATAAAAATAATTTGTGCAAATAATGCCAAATAAATCAAAATTAAATCAAAGTTATACAAGTAAAAAAAAGCTAACGGAAAATTTACTGAATTCAAATTTAAATATTTATATAACGAATTTTGCGGAGTTAGTTCACAACAACCCGGTTTCTACGGATAAACCCTAATCACTCTAAGGCTGCATCAGCTGCCTTAAAAACCCCTCCTGATACAAGGAGTGGTTGAACTGGCCCCATTCCAGGAACCATGGTTGAATGATGATATGGTTTGTGGGCTTAGGACGTTTGTGTTTAAGCTGGTCCACGGTAAAGGTAATGGAAGACGTAGATCCTGTATACCTTCTTTCTTCTTTTAGTAGTGATGCCTTGAGTTAGAAAACTCCCATGTTTGGTTGGCCACTGTTTATATGGCACATGATACTGAGATGCTACCCTGTGTATTGATATCACTGGTAGTGATGTCAATGCACGCCATCATATGTGGGGTAGTACTAACATTAACGAATGAAGCGATTTACTTAGAGAATATATTATAAGTAGTAACCTTGTGATTTGCCCTTGTAGGGCATGATCCCACCTTCATTACTAGAAATATAATTTAAGTAGAAGGATTTTTCATTGGAAAGCTTTGGATACTTTTAGCTTCTGCATGGATGCGAAGCCACCTAATACTGTCTTCCATATAATATTAGGAAGGTTAATTGGGAAAAAATTAGGCACATATTTAGCAGGTCTCTTGCAAAAAAAACCTATTTATATTTAAATAACTTTCAAGGGTATATTCTTTGGAGAAAAACGCAATATTAAATTAATTACACGGGAAAAACATGATGTTTAGAGGTGTTTTCAGACTGCTTGACCCAGCGACGAAATATGTTTGCAGATCATCATTAAACAATCCAATATTCATTTCCGCAATTTACTTTTGTGACCCATCCTATTGTACAATGGGCTGCAAGTGCTGTCTTCTGTGCCAATGGCTTATTAGTTGCTTTTTAAATTCTAGTTTAGTTTTTTAATTATATTTTTGTGGTGCCAACATATAATTTCTGGCGTACTTGGAACAGAAGACAGCTATTGCAGCCAATTGTAAAATGACGAACCATCATGAGAGATAATAGTCACTGCAAATTTAGATAAGGAGAATTGTTTATGTATTTGAGATTCTATTCAAACATGCTATTTTAAACTATAAGGCATTGCTTCATTATTATAATAATAATCTATATATATAAAAGAGTTGCGTTACTGACTGACTGACTGACTGACTGACTTATCATTGACCAGCCCCCAGACCAAACGGCTGAAGCCAGGGTCATGAAATTTTCAGGGTAGTTCCCAAATATGACGTAGATGTCGACTAAGAAAGGGTTTTACGAAATTCGTAGTTTTAGGGGATATAATGGCCCAAAAAGGGATAAACATCGAACCTTCGTCCTGACTAAACGGCAGTAGCTATAAACATGAAACTCGGTGAGTTCCTTGCAATAACCATGCAGACGAGCTACAAATAGGGATTTTTCGAAAATTGTACTTTTAAGGGCCGAGCGGGACAAAAAGGGATAAAAATGGTACCAACTAAAGTATTACAGCTAGAAACGTGAAATTTGGTATGTAAATTCCTCTGACCATATAGAAACGAAGTAAAATTAGATTTTTTCGAAATTTGTACTTTTAAGGGCCGAGCGGGACAAAAAGGGATAAAAATGGTACCAACTAAAGTATTACAGCTAGAAACGTGAAATTTGGAATGTAAATTCCTCTGACCATACAGAAACGAAGTAAAATTTTATTTTTTCGAAATTTGTAATTTTAAGGGAAGAGAGGGACAAAAAGGGATAAAAATGGTACCAACTAAAGTATTACAGCTAGAAACGTAAAATTTGGTATGTAAATTCGTCTGATCATATAGAAACGAAGTAGAATTTGATTTTTTCGAAATTTGTACTTTTAAGAGAAGAGCGGGACAAAAAGGGATAAAAATGGTACCAACTAAAGTATTACAGCTAGAAACGTGAAATTTGGTATGTAAATTCATCTGACCGTATAGAAACGAAGTAAAATTAGATTTTTTCGAAATTTGTACTTTTAAGGGCCGAGCGGGACAAAAAGGAATAAAAATGGTACCAACTTAAGTATTACAGCTAGAAACGTGAAATTTGGTATGTAAATTCCTCTGACCATATAGAAACGAAGTAAAATTGGATTTTTTCGAAATTGGTAATTTTAAGGGAAGAGAGGGACAAAAAGGGATAAAAATGGTACCAACTAAAGTATTACAGCCAGAAACGTTAAATTTGGTATGTAAATTCGTCTGATCATATAGAAACGAAGTAGAATTTGATTTTTTCGAAATTTGTACTTTTAAGAGAAGAGAGGGACAAAAAGGGATAAAAATGGTACCAACTAAAGTATTACAGCTAGAAACGTGAAATTTGATATGTAAATTCCTCTGGCCATATAGAAACGAAGTAAAATTTGATTTTTTCGAAATTTGTACTTTTAAGGGAAGAGAGGGACAAAAAGGGATAAAAATGGTACAAACTAAAGTATTACAGCTAGAAACGTGAAATTTGGTATGTAAATTCCTCTGACCATATAGAAACGAAGTAAAATTGGATTTTTTCGAAATTGGTAATTTTAAGGGAAGAGAGGGACAAAAAGGGATAAAAATGGTACCAACTAAAGTATTACAGCTAGAAACGTGAAATTTGGTATGTAAATTCGTCTGATCATATAGAAACGAAGTAGAATTTGATTTTTTCGAAATTTGTAATTTTAAGGGAAGAGAGGGACAAAAAGGGATAAAAATGGTACCAACTAAAGTATTACAGCTAGAAACGTAAAATTTGGTATGTAAATTCGTCTGATCATATAGAAACGAAGTAGAATTTGATTTTTTCGAAATTTGTACTTTTAAGAGAAGAGCGGGACAAAAAGGGATAAAAATGGTACCAACTAAAGTATTACAGCTAGAAACGTGAAATTTGGTATGTAAATTCATCTGACCGTATAGAAACGAAGTAAAATTAGATTTTTTCGAAATTTGTACTTTTAAGGGCCGAGCGGGACAAAAAGGAATAAAAATGGTACCAACTTAAGTATTACAGCTAGAAACGTGAAATTTGGTATGTAAATTCCTCTGACCATATAGAAACGAAGTAAAATTGGATTTTTCGAAATTGGTAATTTTAAGGGAAGAGAGGGACAAAAAGGGATAAAAATGGTACCAAATAAAGTATTACAGCCAGAAACGTTAAATTTGGTATGTAAATTCGTCTGATCATATAGAAACGAAGTAGAATTTGATTTTTTCGAAATTTGTACTTTTAAGAGAAGAGAGGGACAAAAAGGGATAAAAATGGTACCAACTAAAGTATTACAGCTAGAAACGTGAAATTTGATATGTAAATTCCTCTGGCCATATAGAAACGAAGTAAAATTTGATTTTTTCGAAATTTGTACTTTTAAGGGAAGAGAGGGACAAAAAGGGATAAAAATGGTACCAACTAAAGTATTACAGCTAGAAACGTGAAATTTGGTATGTAAATTCCTCTGGCCATATAGAAACGAAGTAAATTTTGATTTTTTCGAAATTTGTACTTTTAAGGGAAGAGAGGGACAAAAGGGGATAAAAATGGTACCAACTAAAGTATTACAGCTAGAAACGTGAAATTTGGTATGTAAATTCCTCTGGCCATATAGAAACGAAGTAAAATTTGATTTTTTCGAAATTTGTACTTTTAAGGGAAGAGATGGACAAAAAGGGATAAAAATGGTACCAATTTAAGAATTGCAGCTAGAATCGTGAAAATCGGTATTTACATTTCTCTGACAACGTAGACTTGCAATATAAATTGATTTTTTGAAAATTGTACTTTTAAAGGGTGTGCGGGACAGAAAGGAATAAAAATGGTACCAACTAAAATATTACACCTAGAATCGTGAAATTTGGTATGTAAATTCCTCTGACCATATAAAAGCGAAGTAAAATGGAATTTTTCGAAATTTGTACTTTTAGAGGGCGAGCGGGACAAAAAGGGATAAAAATGGTACCAACTAAAGTATTACACCTAGAATAGTGAAATTTGGTATGTAAATTCCTCTAACCATGTAAAAGCGAAGTAAAATTAAATTTTTGAAATTTGTACTTTTAAGGGGCGAGCGGGATAAAAAAAGTACCAACTAAAGTATTACACCTAGAATCGTGAAATTTGGTATGTAAATTCCTCCGACCATATAAAAGCGAAGTAAAATTAGATTTTCGAAATTTGTAATTTTAGGGGCGTGCGAGACAAAAAGGGATAAAAATGGTACCCACTAAAGTATAACACCTAGAATCGTGAAATTTGTTATTTAAATTCCTCTGACCATATAAAAGCGAAGTAAAATCGGATTTTTCGAAATTTGTATTTTTAGGGGGCGAGCGGGACAAAAAGGGATAAAAATGGTACCAACTAAAGTATTACAGCTAGAAACGTGAAATTTGGTATGTAAATTCCTCTGACCATGTAGAAGCGCAGTAGTTTGATTGTTCGAAATTTGTACTTTTTAGGGGACAAAAAGGGCTAAAAATGGTACCAACTAAATTATTACAGCTAGAATCGTGAAATTTAGTGCGTAAATTCCTCTGACCATATAAAGGGTGATTTTTTAAGAGCTTGATAACTTTTTTTAAAAAAAAACGCATAAAATTTGCAAAATCTCATCGGTTCTTTATTTGAAACGTTAGATTGGTCCATGACATTTACTTTTTGAAGATAATTTCATTTAAATGTTGACCGCGGCTGCGTCTTAGGTGGTCCATCCGCTTAGTCCAATTTTGGCATTTCCACGTTTTTGAGTAACAGAGACCCAATTGGTGCGAACGGCGACGAATCGAAAATTGGTGGTCATCATTAACACTGGCCGATACAGCTGCGATATTTTCTTCAGTTCGCACTCTACGTAAGCGTGTTGGTGGTTTAATGTCCAACAATGTAAATTTGGTGCGAAATTTAGTCACAATAGCCCGAATAGCCGCTTCAGTGGGTCGATTAAACTGACCATAAAATGGAAGCGCGCAATGAACTTTCTTAACAGAGCACGCATTTTGATAATAAAATTCAATAATTTGCAAGCGTTGTTCGTTTGTAAGACGATTCATGATGAAATGTCAAAGCATACTGAGCATCTTTCTCTTTGACACCATGTCTGAAATCCCACGTCATCTGTCAAATACTAATGCATGAAAATCCTAACCTCAAAAAAATCACTCTTTAGATGCGCAGTAGTTTGATTTTTCGAAATTTGTACTTTTAAGGGGCGAGCGGGACAATAAGGGGGTAAAAATGGTATAAATTAAAGTATTACAGGTAGAATCGTGAAATTTGGTATGTAAATTCCTCTGACCATATAGAAACGAAGTAAAATTGGATTTTTCGAAATTTGTTACTTTTAAGGGGCCAGCGGGACAAAAAGGAGTAAAAATGGTACCAACTAAAGTATTAGAGCTAGAATCGTGAAATTTGATATGTAAATTCCTCTGACCATATAGAAACGAAGTAAAATTGGATTTTTCGAAATTTGTACTTTTAAGGGACGAGCGGGACAAAAAGGGATAAAAATGGTACCATCTAATGTATTACAGCTACAATCGTGAAATTTGATATGTAAATTCCTCTGACCATATAGAAGCGCAATAAAATTGGATTTTTTAGCAAAAAGGGATAAAAGTTGTACCAATTTAAGCATTGCAGCTATAGTTGTGAAATTTGGTATGTAAATTCCTCTGACAACGTAGAAGTGCAAATCCAAATAAAATTTTCGAAATTTGTACTTATTATGGGTGTGCGTACAAATTGTACCAACTAAAATATTGCAGTTAGAATCGTGAAATTTGGCGTGTACATTTCTCAGACTATGTAGGCGCGCAACATAAATGGATTTTTCAAAATTTGTACATTTAAGGAATGAGACGAGCAAAAAGGGATAGAAATGGTACCAACTAAAATATTTCAGCTATAGTCGTGAAATTTTGTGTTTAAATTTCTCTGACAACGTAGATTTGCAATATAAATGGATTTCTCGAAATTTGCACTTTTAAGGTGCGAGCGGGATAAAAATGGTACCAGCTTTAGTATTACAGCTAGAATCGTGAAATTTAGTGTGTAAATTCCTCTGACCATATAGAAGCGTAGTAGTTTGATTTTTCGAAATTTGTACTTTTAAGGGGTGCGCGGGACGAAAAGGGATAAAAATGCTGAACAATTACGTAAACGCGGAACATAAATGGATATTTCAAAATTTGTACTTAAAAGAGGGATACGGGAAACAAGGAATAAATGTGTTACCAAATAAAGTACATATTTTTAGGGGAAGCAAAAACACATGTTACATATAGTGACTTTTCAAAATGTGTACTTTTTGGGAAAGAAGTGCAAAAAGTTATAAACTGGATGGCTGAATCTAGAAACATGAGATCGAGGATATAAATGGTTGTAAAATTTTGTGTAAAACTTGGTCGAAAATTATAAAAATTATACATACGAAGTAATTCAGCTAAAATAGTGCATATCGACAAGCACATTCCTTTGACTGTGTGTGAGTGCTATATAATAGGAGGTTTCCAAATTACTATTTTAGATTTATCTATATCCACCAAAAGAAAATTAAATAAATACTATTCAAAAACAGAGACGGAAAAAATTAACAAATAACTGGCTTTATCGCGTGCGAAGCAGCGGGTACTGCTAGTAGTCTATATAAATATAATACTGCAATTGTAGTCAAAAAGTGAACAAGAGGCAGCAATCTGTATCAACAAGGTGTATTGTGAGGCGTCATCAGAAAGAAACACTTTTCCCATTTGAAATTCCTACACACCCAATTTCACCCAAATGC
>CANDYM010000486.1:0-28434 GCA_947397865.1 Polietes domitor
AATATAAATGTTTTAAGAATTTATTTTCTTACTTTATCGAGTCGCAGAAATGCAATGTTGGTATCTAATGAAAGAGTAGAATATCTGCTAAAAACACTTTAAATGTTAAGATTCTAACTGTATTAGTTTAGCCTTAACAATTATTGCAAATTTCCTCCTTAAAAATAAAAATAAAAATAAATAAAATTTAATTTTTTAGGGGGAAAACTTGAAATAGCTTTTAATGCTATGTTAATACAGATATAAGCATTAGAGCGTACCAGGTTACAAGTAAAAAAAAAAGTTCGCCGTACACCTTCGAATATGAAGTATTATTGAAAGGTAGTTTCAAAAAAATTTTTTTTATTTTTTTATGCCGATCGTAGGGGTCGCGCTTTTACATTTTTCTATATAACTTCTGCATTTATAAACGGATTTTAAAGTGTGATACATCGATGTTTTTGTCTCGACGAGGCCGATTTTTTTGTTATTGAAGTCATTGAGCTCAAGCATGATTCATGATTTTATGCGAGCTTTAATTTTCTGATATTAGAGTGGTACATTAGGGTAGTAGCAACTGAGATATGATGGGTAAGTACCAGAAGGGGGTGCTTGAGCTCAATGACTTCAAAGACAAAAAAAATCGGCCTCGTCGAGACAAAAACATCGATGTATCACACTTTAAAATCCGTTTATAAATGCAGAAGTTATATAGAAAAATGTAAAAGCGCGACCCCTACGTTCGGCATAAAAAAATAAAAAATTTTTTTTTGAAACTACGTTTCAATAATACTTCATATTCGAAGGTGTACGGCGAACTTTTTTTTTGAGGTACGCCCTAATAAGCATGCAATTTAGAGTATTTTTAATAGAAATTCTTCGTTTTCATTTGATATCTATAAAAATACGATATAATTTATATTCGTTTTTTTTTTCCGAGTCATAGAATATAGATGGTTTAATAATTTATTTTTGTATTTTTTCTAGTCTTACAAAAGCTAAATTATTACAGATGGAATCATGACATTTATAGTATTTTTAGTAGAAATTCTTCCCTTTCACTTGATACCCATATTGCCTTTGTGTGGCTCACAAAACTATGAAAATAAATTATTAAAATATATACATTCCTTGGGAATTAAAAGTCCAGAAAGAAGAGAGAATATCACCAAATGGACAACTGACATACAATTTCTTGTTTCATATGTATATGGTCTTGTTCATCTCTCATGGAAAAAAATTCATTTGCAAGAAATCTAGATTATATCGCCAAAACATCAGCTGGAAGATAAAAATTGGATATCGCCAAATCACCACCTAGAAGGGAAAAAATGCAATCTTTCATATTTAAATTCAATCGAAATTAATAATTACAAGAAGTGGTACATACAAAATTACAATTAATAATTACAAGAAGTGGTACATACAAAATTATAATGGAAATTTTTTATTTTCTTCTTACTAAAATTCCAATTTTCGTCGAATGTGCCACTAATTTTTGTTTTCTCATTTTTGAAATATAGGTCCGATTATGTTTGACATGTACTTTTACAAGAAGAACCATAACTTCTATAGATGTTTTACAAATTTATTTTCGTATTTTTTCCAGTTATACAATATACGATATGGGTATCAAATGAAAGAGAAGAATATCTGCTAAAAATACTTTAAATGTCAGGCTTCTAACTGTATTAGTTTAGCATTAACAATCATTGCAAATTTCCTCCTAAAAATTAGATAAATAAAATTTAACTTTTTTAAGTGGGAAAACTTGAAACATCTGTTAAATCTAAACTAATACAGGTATATTCATGAAATTTGAAGTATTTTTAACAAATATTATTCACTTTCAATTGCTACCCATATGACCTCTGTATGACTTGCAAAAGTATGAAAATAAATTTTTAAAATGTATACATCCCTTGGAAAATTGAGTACACAGCTTTTCTACATACGATCTCTAATTTCATAGGTATATGGTCTTGTTCAGCTCCCATGAAAAAAATATAAAATTGTCGCACGGTTTTATCATTTGCAAAAAATCTAGAATATATCGCCAAAATATCACCTAGAAGATAAAAGTTGGACATCGCCAGAAAACCACCTAGAAGAGAAAAAATCAATTTTTAATTTTTTAGGGTGCCATTAACATTTGTTTTCTAATTTTTGAAATATAAGTCCTTCAATTGACATGCTTTTATCTCTACGAGTTTTGCTTAAACAATTCATTTCAAATTTCCCCCTTAAAATAAAAATAAATAAAATTTAACTTTTTAAGGGGGAAACTTGAAATATCTGGTTATACTAAACTGATACAGAGAGATTCATAAAATTGGAAGTATTTTTAACAGATATTATGTGTGGCTGACAAAAGTTTGAAAATAAATTATTATCATCCATTACACCCCTGGAAATTAAAAGTCCAGTGAAATGGAGAAAATCACCAATATGATCTCTAGTTTCATATGTATAGGGTGTATTTTATTGAGGTATAGAACTTCGAATTGAAATAAAACACAAGAAAATCGTTTTAATGTCCATCAATTTGGCTTTATTGGAAGGATAATTGTATGCCATTAATGTTTAAATATGATTTCGGGCATGTGGCCGCCGCGGCTGGCTCGAATATAGCCAATTCTACAGGTCCAATTTTCAACCACTTTCTCCAATTGCTGTGCAGCTCCAATTGCTGTGCACGGTGGCGAATCGATTCATTCGGGTCCTCTTCAACACTTTGCTCTACAGCGGCAATTGTTTCTTCGGTGCGCACTGTTCGACGTCTCTGCGGATGCGTATTATCACATAGAGTAAACGTAGTGCGAAAACGATCCATGGTTAACCGAATTAATTGCTCTGATGGACGATTATGTCGACCATAAAATGGTGAACTTCGCGAACTGAACCATTACTTTCGAAATAAATTTGCACGATTTGCAAGCGTTGTTCTTTTGTCAACCTGTTCATGATGAAATGGCAAACCAAACTAAATATTAATCACTTGACAGCTGACAAAATGTCCGCCAGTTAAAAAAGTGATGCCAACTTAAAGTTCTATACCCCAATAAAAAACACCCTTTACATATGAATATGGTCTGTTCATCTCCTAAAAATGTTAAATTGTTGCACGGTGTTATCATTTGCAAGAAAACTAGATTATAT
The DNA here is from genome assembly GCA_947397865.1 of Polietes domitor. Classification (NCBI taxonomy): domain Eukaryota; kingdom Metazoa; phylum Arthropoda; class Insecta; order Diptera; family Muscidae; genus Polietes; species Polietes domitor. The sequence goes on from CANDYM010000486.1 coordinate 3,139, forward strand.
CGCCAAAACATCAGGTGGAAGATAAAAATTCGATATATTCAGATAACCACCTAGAAGAGAAAAATGCGATTTTTCATATTTTAATTCCATCAAAATTAATAATTACAAGAAGTGGCGAATGAAAAATTACAATGAATATCTTTTTTTTACTAAAATTCCAATTTTCATCTAAGTACCTTTAATATTTGTTTTCTCATTTTTGAGATAAAGGTCCGATTTGCATGTATTTCTACAAGAAAAGCCATAACTTTTATTTTATCTATAGATTTTCTTGAACGTTAAGATCCCAGATCTATTATAAAATATGCTCCTATTTAATTTTGTACCATCAAAAAAATTTTTTTTTCTAATTTTTGTGGACTATGTGAAAGCGATATTCGCAAAATTTGTAGTCATCATAATTACCTTTAATTGGACATATACGATGGTGTTATGGGACTTATATTTCCAATGCGAGAGAACAAATACTAAAGGTACCTACGGCGCTAAATAGAATATTTTTATTTTTCTAAATGGTCAAAATACATCAGAAAATATTATACATTGTCCTTCGGCAAAATTTTTCTTCATAGTGTTATCGTCTAGAAGAAATCTGATGATGATATCGCCAAAATATCACCTAGAAGACAAACATGAAATTAAATTCAATTAAATGGAAAACTGCAATAGAATATAAATGATAATAAAACATAAAACAAAGCAATTCCTAAAGATTACCATCGATATTCGACGATATTGCTAGATTATCATACGAAAGAAATCCACATGATATCGCCAAAATATCATATGGAAGATAAAAATAAGATTTTGCCAAAAAAACACAGTTAGAAGACGGAGGAAGGAAATCAATACAAATAGTTAGCGTAAATTATACCACTGCTGTTTTCACCTTTGTTCCTTTGTGAATTCAGTTTTCACGTGTATAAAGTTTCCGATTAATCAATTGCATTAGGGATATAACCAAAATATTTAGCTGAAAATAAAACTAAAAATATAAGTCTTCAAATTTTTGGAGCGAGACTATGTCTTTTTGAAAGGTCGAACTTGTACATTATTCAAAATTCTATGGATCCCATGCAAATAAATTTTGTGGTTAACAAAAACCGAAATATTCCCTTCTAATTCGTTTTAAGAAACATGTCTGCACTATGTGCAAAAAATATAAGTGCCTTATAACGAAAACATGACAATTAACTTACCAATTGTCTTCTAATCAGTCAAAGCGAATTCAGTTAAAACTTTTTAACATCGAAAATTCAGAATATACACGGATTGTTTTCTAAATATTCATACGAAATATCATAACAAAATCAATTTTTTGGACAATATCGCCAATGTTCTCCAAGATGATAAAAATGAAGGTATAGCAACCTTCAAAACCTCCAAAATTCTAAACCAGTTTTTCGATTTCCAAAATCCATAGTGTTACCCTAATACCTTTGGCATATGACGTTAATAAATCTGAATAAATCCAATCAAAAGTCTACTCTGATAAGACTGTGCCAAATTATTCAAATATACAATTTTTTTATTTGCTTCGAATCTTGTATTATTCTCTATATTATGGCGAATATTACTCAGTAATGGCGAACTTAGTACAAATATAAAATAATTTCCAGTCACCCCACGGAGAAGTTTGGATTGTTTAATGATGATTTGCAAAATATTTCGTTGCTAGAGCTACACGCTCCGTTTCTAGAGCTACAACGGAAAATACCCCTAAAAATTCATTTTCTTAATATCTTAAATTTTTGTTGTTGATTTTTTTTGAATTATGATAGGATTAATATTGAATCTTATCAATAAATACATATTTACACTTATCTTAGAATAACATATTCGTCGAATTATTGAACTTTTATAGTATTTTCGTGGGCTGACAACTGCAAATTTTTCGTATTTGGTTGTAGTATTTTATAAAAATTAAATAGCTGCAGTCAATACCTTTCGAAAGATTCCTAAATGATGAATATCGGAAGGAAATTGCGCAATTTTTGGTCCAATATTCATAGTCCAGGCATAATTCAAAAATTATTGATTGTTTCTATTTATTTTCCATAACACCGTTGACCAAATGCTTCCAAGAAATATAAGTTGTCACTTTGAAAATCCACCAAAAATACTCTAAACGTCCAATAATACGACCAATGAATTATTCAATATAAATTTATATTTAAAGTGCTGCCAAGGATCTTTGGATTTAGGAAAAAAATGAGAAAGAATGTAACATAAAACTACAAGGAAATGTTTTTAAGTTTTGCGTTTTATTTTTCATCAAAGATACAAAAAAAATGGAAAATTAAATACAAATTTCCACCAATTTCCCGTAGGGTATATATAGTCAAAAAACTGTTGTGAAAAATCACACAATTTCTGATTTTGTTTTGCGCCGATATTTTCTTATTTAAATAGGATGGTACGCTGTTCTCTTTTTTTAAATAAAATGAAATTGAGATGAGGGCTAATGCAGAAACAGATTCTTTGCACAACTGAAAATTAACTTTATGCTTTCAAAATAAAGGGTGATTGGTGATGATCCAAATGTTCACAATTTCCGAATAGCAAGAAGAGGATCTTTTCAACATCCTCGGATGCTGTAATTTTCCTGGGTTACCACTCCTCCATAAATGGGTACGGTAGCTGGGAATTGTAAACAAATACTGTTTGAATAAATCAAAAAAGATCTGTACAATAGTGTTCGTGAAGCATGTGGACATAAGATCGCCGCTCCAGAGTTAGAAGTAGTAGAAGTAGTTTCGTTAATATTAGCCAATGTTCCCATAATTTAGTATTATTACCCCATTCCCAAAATTTATAATATGGATGAATTTAATAAATATTTTTGCATTTATAGCTTTTCATGTGAGGCATATTTGACCAGACAACTTGAATATCATAATCCTTTCAAATCCTACTTTGACACACTAAAGAAGCACAATATAAGAGCTGTTTTTTGTTGTCATGGCCACGCGTATTGGAATTGACTTATAAAGGGTGATTTTTTAAAAGCTATAGGAAAGTTTTTCAAAAAAAAAAAACAAATAAAATTCAGAAAAACACATTAAAAATTTTTTTGAATCGATAGTACGCACGGTCCATATAATTTAATGTTTGAAGATTATTTCATGCAAATCTTGACCTTGACTGCGCCTCAAATGGTCCATCCGCTTAGTCCAGTTTTGGCATTTCCACGTTTTTGAGTAACAGAGGCCCAATTGTTGCGAACGGCGACGAATCGATAATTGATGGCCATCATTAACACTGGCCGATACAGCTGCGATATTTTCTTCAGTTCGCACTCTACGTAAGCGTGTTGGTGGTTTAATGTCCAACAATGTAAATTTGGTGCGAAATTTAGTCACAATAGCCCGAATAACCGTTTCAGTGGGTCGATTAAACTGAAGCGCGCGATGAACTTTCTTAACAGTCACGCATTTTGATAATAAAATTCAATAATTTGCAAGCGTTGTTCGTTTGTAAGACGATTCAAACTGAAGATGTTTGACAGTGAAACAAAACACGAAACATGCGTCAGCTGTTTAAACCAGTGTTGCCAAAAAGATAATAGCTAAAAATCACCCTTTATAAATGCGACTTTCACATCAGAATACAATCATCACATAGTGGGATACCAAATTCAAAGAAAAATCAATATATTTCACAGTAGTAGGTTGTCTAAGTCAACAGTTATATTTTTTAGGTTATTTCAAGTGGTTTGTCTATTTTGGTAGTAAGATTTGACTGAGTTAGAACTCCGTCGAATCTTGGCGGTGTGGTTGAAGTCGATTTGAGCGGCGCGGCTCGTGCAGAAACTTGAGGCGGCGGCGGCTTGTCGGCTTAAAATCGGTCGGCTTGTAGCTCTGCACCGCTCTCTATCCTGTCGATAATACTGCGGGAGCGGCAGTTTATTACTTACTACAACTACCAAAAATATGTACAGTTTAGTTATAAATTCTAGGCCAAATGGTAACAACGCAATACGAAAGTAGACCATCGCCAGACAAAATCCTCGAAGGCAGTTTGCAAGGTTAGCTTAAATTTTGTTTTTATGGGCTCATGAACTTTGCGTGTTTTTAGACCATGCTTTGCGTTGCAATAAACTTCAACAATACGTGAAGGCAACAAGTGCAATTTAATATTTTTCAGCGTGAAAACCAAAGGTTGTCTTTTTAGTTTTCTTATAGATTTTTTTATTTTATTGTATTTTAATGGACTTGTTTTGTAAAAATTTGCAAAATTTATGAGATTATTTGTGGGTGATTTTAACTTTGATATGGCAATAACAATTTCGCAATCGACATCTTTGATGAATCTTCTTGTTGAATACGCATCACGGTGTGTACATCACGTGTTTGTAACCAGGCTAATTAGTGGCACATCTATTGATGGGGTATATGGAAGTAATGAAGAAAATGTTGACCACAAGTACTTATGCTCTGTTTTGGAAACTAGAGTTTCGTCAAGTTCGCATGTTGATAAAAGTTTCTACAGGCTAAACTACGATAAATTTGGCAAATATATTGATATAAATCTTGTATTCAATGTTAACATTGATAATCCGTCTGAGCAATGTGAACTTTTAGTAAATTGTCTGAAAAGTGCAATTAATTATATTAGTGAGTTGAAAAATGTTCATACAGATATTCAATTTATTAATTTAATTATGTTCAAAAAAGAATTGCTTAAAAGAGGAAGAAAAAGAAATCGGATGAATCCTTAGTTAGTCAGATTAAGCGAATATCCAAAATCATCAAATATGCTAGAAACACTTTGATTGAGACGTGCTATAAGGGAAATATTTCATCATGTGGTTGTGATCCAACAAATAAAGAACTAGTAAGAAATCCAGCCTTTTAAGTGACGAGCAAGGACGAATTATTTTGTCTGATAAAGAGAAAGCTACTGCTCATAACATCTTTTTTATGAAACAGTTCAAAACATACGCAACAATATTGTCGAAAACGTCGATGAACATTTTAATCATTTTCGTACGATGTCTTACAATACTACGGCCTTAGATTTCCGACAACTTGATACTGCAACTATGGAATCTGTATTGAAATTGATGCCTAAAAATAAAGGTTCGGGACATGATGATATAACAACAAAAATGTTGTCTATGCGTCAATCTTTAATATCGATGATATTGACCAGAATTTTTAATAAAGGGTGATTTTTTAAGAGCTTGATAACTTTTTTTTTTTAAAAAAAACGCATAAAATTTTGCAAAATCTCATCGGTTCTTTATTTGAAACGTTAGATTGGTCCATGACATTTACTTTTTGAAGATAATTTCATTTAAATGTTGACCGCGGCTGCGTCTTAGGTGGTCCATTCGGAAAGTCCAATTTTGGGCAACTTTTTCGAGCATTTCGGCCGGAATAGCCCGAATTTCTTCGGAAATGTTGTCTTCCAAAGCTGGAATAGTTGCTGGCTTATTTCTGTAGACTTTAGACTTGACGTAGCCCCACAAAAAATAGTCTAAAGGCGTCAAATCGCATGATCTTGGTGGCCAACTTACCGGTCCATTTCTTGAGATGAATTGTTCTCCGAAGTTTTCCCTCAAAATGGCCATAGAATCGCGAGCTGTGTGGCATGTAGCGCCATCTTGTTGAAACCACATGTCAACCAAGTTCAGTTCTTCCATTTTGGGCAAAAAAAAATTGGATATCATCTCACGGTAGCGCTCACCATTCACAGTTACGTTACGATTCGCATCATCTTTGAAGAAGTACGGTCCAATGATGCCACCAGCCCATAAACCGCACCAAACTGTGACTTTTTCTGGATGCATTGGTAGCTCTTGCAATGCTTCTGGCTGATATTCACTCCAAAATCGACAATTCTGCCTATTTACGTACCCATTGAGCCAAAAATGAGCTTCGTCGCTGAACACAATTTCTTTCTTTCTGAACTTTCTTAACAGAGCACGCATTTTGATAATAAAATTCAATGATTTGCAAGCGTTGCTCGTTAGTAAGTCTATTCATGATGAAATGTCAAAGCATACTGAGCATCTTTGTCTTTGACACCATGTCTGAAATCCCACGTGATCTGTCAAATACTAATGCATGAAAATCCTAACCTCAAAAAAATCACTCTTTAGTATGATTGATTATTGTAGTTATCCTAATATCTTAAAGATTCACGAAATAGTACCAATACCGAAGACTTGCGGTGCGCGTAGCCTCAGTTTGTATAGACCAATTTTTCTTTCATCAAACATAGACAAAGTATTTGAGAAGATTATGATTGACCAATTATCAAGTTATCTTGAAAGGCATAATATAATATCTTGCAGACAGTATGGATTTCGAAAGGGTTATGGCACAGAGGCAGCTGTAGTTAGCGTTGTTAATGAAATATGTAATGGTCGTGATAAAGGCTATACTGGCGTAGCAGGTGTTTTCTTCGATTTGAGCAAAGCGTTTGACCTTGTTGACCATGAAATTTTATTGAAAAGACTTGATTTTATTGGTATTCAAGACTGTACAGTAGAGCGTACCAGGTTACAAGTAAAAAAAAAAGTTCGCCGTACACCTTCGAATATGAAGTATTATTGAAAGGTAGTTTAAAAAAAAATTTTTTATTTTTTTATGCCGAACTTCAAAGACTAAAAAATCGGACTCGTCGAGACAAAAACATCGATGTATCACACTTTAAAATCCGTTTATAAATGCATAAGTTATATAGAAAAATGTAAAAGCGCGACCCCTACGTTCGGCATAAAAAAATAAAAAAAAATTTTTGAAACTACCTTTCAATAATACTTCATATTCGAAGGTGTACGGCGAACTTTTTTTTTGAGGTACGCCCTACTGTACAGTGAATCTCATTGCTAGTTATTTACATAATAGTAGGCAATATGTAAAAGTTGGGAAAAGTGGAAGTAGTACCAAACCTGTGAAGTGTGGCGTACCCCAGGGAAGTATTATTGGTCCCTTGCTCTTCATAATTTACATAAACGACTTGACAAATATCACTTTCTTTGGGAAACTTTTTATGTTCGCTGATGACATATGCCTTCTATATAATTATAAACATATAACAGTCCTCGAAACAGAGATTGAGTATGATGCGTAAATATTATTTGAATATGACCGACTTAATACAAAAAATATAAGATTTAGACCTTATTTATTAGAAAGTTAAATATCTTTGTATTCACTTCACGTTTAACCTTTCCTGGGACATGCATATAGAAATGCTAAAGAAGAAGATTTCTGCTGCTACTGGGGTTTTGAGGTAATTTAGATCGAAACTGTCCACCGAAACCAAACTTCAGATATATTATTCCCTAATTCATTGTCATTTAGTATATATTCCTGTAGTATGTGCATTTAAGGACTGTTCCGCACTGAAATCATTACAGTCTGCTCAAAATAAAGCTTTAAAAATTGTGTATAATTTACCTATGGATTATTCTACTCTACGGCTGTTTAATAACTACGCCAAAGGCGTTCTTCCCGTAAAAGGAATATATAAACATAACATATTACTCTTCATGTTTAAATCCACAAAACAAATTGGAATTTTTTTCAATCATTTTCATCAACACCTTGAACAATCGCAGATGAACACTCGACGTCGTTCAAATCTTGTATCGTCAAGATACCGACTTGAACTAACAAAGCAGAGAATTGAGTATGCTGGACCTCATGAATTTAACGCATTGTCTCATGATCTCTAATGATTGTAAACTGTATTTCTAAGTTAAGTTTCATATGTGTAATGTGTTTTATACTACAATTCATTAAAATTCTATTTTAATAACATGACAATTTTTACCAACTAATCTCCATTTAAGCCTATAAGGCGCAGAAACTCTAATGAACTATGTGAACTATTATTCTTTATGAAATAAAATTTAATTAAAAAAAATACGAGCTGTCCTGCGATGACCCATAATATTGAATATTGAAATAATGATTGAATGTTTGAAAACATGATTTTATAATTTTTATACTCTTAAGGAATATTGGTGAGATTGTCACTCCGATTCAGTTATCTCTCAAACAAATGGATCAAAACATTTGTGTATAAAATTTACTGAAAAAAATAGTAATTCGCGTTTTGGAACAAAAAAATCTGAATTTTTGCACTAAATGCAATAGTTGTCCTGCAAAAACGGGATACATTTCAACCTTTATATATATATATATTTTATTCTTCAAAGGCTTCTAAACGATAGATGTTATATTGGTTCTAAGTCATACGTTTTTCAAAACCGATATTTTTGAAAATATTTATTACAAACAAACTTTATTTGGCACAAACACAGTGTGGCGCAACAATAAAGCTAAGAAACTACAAGTTTTAATAAAACAAATTCGATTGCAAAAATCTCCTAAAATGTATGAGAAACAGTTAGACAAAGTCGAATCCTATTATAATTCAAAATCAATTCTTCTCAATGTCTTACTCCTTTAATGAAATTTCTGTTATATTTATCAAGTCGATTTGATTGACTTAGTATGCGCTCTGGCGTACATTTTTCTATTTTCTCGGCACTGTTTATTATTTTTTATTTATTCAATGATTGATTTATTTCCATGCTGTTATTCTACGTCTACGTCTTCCGTTTTTTCTCTCTCTCTCTCTTCTCATTTCATTTATTTGCCAAAGAATATATTTCTAATTTGATTCTGCAAACATCTAGAAAAAATAAATGGAAATTATTCATTGAAACGTGTGCGTACATTCAAATTTGATTTGAAAAGGATTTCTGCACACACACACACCCACAGAGAGACTATAGGTATTGCGCAGCAATGAAAAATATCCAAAGGAAAAGACTTTTTATGAGAAAAAATCAATGAATTATTCATTTAGCTTCAGCTGGGCTATTGTGGTGATGTTATCAAAATGAAAATATATTTTTAAGAAAATTACTTTCATGACATAAGACGATTTAGAGCACACACAGTGATCAATTAAAGTGTGGAATTTGTAAAGGGGGCAACGTAGGAAACCTTTCAATCAAAGTTCGATGTAGGTATGAGTATGTGTACGTGTGTGTGAAGTAATGCTCAATTTAGTGCACAATCATCAATCCATTCCGCTTGAAATAACACTGACATTTGCCAGGGTGGCGTATGAAGGCCACCAACAAGAATTTTAATATTCATCATACGCTACCTTAGCCCATTTTTCTGTTTGTCTTGTGCTGATGTGACATTAGGTGCTTAGTTTGTTTGTCGATAATTGAGAACAGGAATCAGGGTTATAATCTTTGACCCCGCTTGTCATACGAGGGCAGTTCAATAAGTCGGCGATATCTGAGAGATGGTTCCATAGACAAGCGAATGCAAATGCAAGTATCTTTGTAGGTCCAAAAACTCGGGGAAGTGATATTATTATACACTCCACGAGGGTATTATGTCTTTGTGCATTTGTTTGTAACACCCAAAAGGAAGGGAGATAGACCCATTGTTAATTATACCGATCGACTTAGAATCACTTTTTGAATCGATTTAGCAATGTCCGTCTGTCTGTCTGTCCATCAATTCTTGTAATCACGATACAGGTTGCAATTGTAGCCAGAACCAAATGAAACCTTGCACAACGAACAACGAAGAAAATCGGTTCAGATTTAGATATAGCCCCCATACGAATTTCACTCCCGATTTGACTCTTTTCACTCTAGATTCAAAATATTTTCTTTAAAATTGCGAAAACTAAAAACACCTGTGATAAAAATGTGTTAGATCGGTTCAGATTTATATATAGCTCCCGTACATTTTTCCTTCCCGAACTGGCACATTATGGGAAGGTGCTGGGGCTGGAGCACTTCTTCTTTAATATGGTAGGGGGCTTGCAGAACGACCACGTCTAACCATTTTGGTGTTTTATTTGTTTGGATTTTTTAACGAAAATTTATAAATATTAGCACTAGCGGATATCTTTTCCTCCGCTTATGTAATCACTTTGAAATTTGTGAAACTTGTGTAATTTAATTTAATTGTCAAACAATCCATTTTTTAATTATTTAAGAAAAAAATATGAATATTTTAATTGGGCGGCTTACAGTGAGTGAACTTTTTTCATACAAGCTGCGGAAAAAAAGAAGGAATAGAACTAGGACCTTGAAATTTCGCGCACATCCTTTATATCGTCAACTTAGATCAAAAATAATTTTTTGTTTAAATCCACCCACAACCATGCCTACCTCCCATGTAAGTTAAAATGAAAAAAATCATAAATTTCTTACTTCAATATATATGTCAATAGAAATCATTACCAGTGATTTCACTTGAGTCCACAATTAAATGAAAATTGTCATCGCCACGCCCAACGACCAAATAATTTTTTTAGTTTTTACGATTTTCGAAATTTTTGATAAAAATTATTTTATTTTTTTAATCGATGACAAACAGCTATTATAACTTTATAAATAATTTAAGATTAATATTTATTTACGCTCGCATGCCGCAAAACCTTACATCCCTAAAGTATGCTTTAAATAAATATTACAAAATACATTAAAAGAGAACAACGAAGAAAGTATTGTTTTATTTTTGACTTAGAAGGTTTTAAATCGATGTTGGCAGCTATAAGCAGAATAATCTTTTTAAAATGTAAAAATAAGAAATTTAACAAAATTTGTAGATGCCGAAGCATCGGTCGTCCTCGCGATTATAGTTTTATACTGTAGAAAATTAGCACCACTTTCTGAAAATGAAGGCAAACACGTAATTACACTTTTCTAAATGCAAATGAACACCTCAAGAGCTCCTATTTTCTACGAACTAAATGAAATTTCAATACGATCCATGGTTTTCGAGATACATCCCCATTAAATAACCTCTATTATGATGAATTTTCAACTATTTTAGCATTTACGAAGTTTAAATACTTACACAGCTAAATTTAGCAGCGATATTTGCAAAATCTTTTAGAATATGCTTAATAGGAATGTTCTTTGCATAATTCAATAAGTAAAGTCAAGATTTGGGCACAGGAAATTTGCCAATTTTTACCGCTGATAATACACTGTGCGGCTGTGGCCCTAGATATCCGCTACTGCATGCAGAGCGTTCATTCCCACCAACACATTCCTTGCACTGTATTCGCGAATGCGTGTTATTTATTTCCGCAATTAATATTAATTATACGCACGCAATGCGTATTGCGGCAAATGAACCAATAACATAAAAAAAAACAAACAACTCAATAACAACTTAATATAATCGCGAGGTTGTTGTTTTTTTTATTATTTTTTAAAAACAACACAACACCCAATAGCAGCAAACATTTCACAAGTAATCAATCAAAGCGCGTGAAAGCATAAAAGCTATTTCTTTACATACCGAAGGCAAAGTGTTAATGCGTTTCCGCCTCCCCTCTCCTGCTTCCCCTTTTTGGTTTCCACATACATATGTGTGTTTTTTCGTCCTTTCGTTAAATTTGTGGTGGCTGTGCAAAAATGAATTGCTTTTCATATGAATGATACTTATAGCCATTATTGACTTTTACTCGCATACAATTTGCCCGTGGTGGCTTTTAACACATTCATCATGGTGTATTTATTCAGTCATTATGATGCATTTGCCATCGTGTACGTTAGGGTGTCCCGTGAAAAAGGGAATTTCGAAATTTTTGGGCGTTAAGAGAAAATAAAAATATATTTGAAGAAATAAGCAACTACTATAATTTGAAGTTCAGCAACCTCATTTCAATTTCTCGTGAAAAATATGATAATGACTCTCACTTATTATACCATATTTATAGATGTATGTTCTTCTATAATTAAGTGGATATGAACAAAATTCCGTTTCTGTTCTTCCACTCATTTTATGAATTTGTGTTTGTAAAGGATATTTTTCCTATTTTTATACCACCTTTAGATCTACTTAATCGATCACATAGTTATCTTAAAATTTGGCAAATATTTTCTTTGCACAGCATTCACCGGCCAGAAAAAAAATTGTTTTTATTTATTGATGACTTGGAAAATAGTTTGTGCTTGGGCCAAGCCGTCTGCAATCTAAACGCTTTTCATAATGCCCCTAAAAATCATGATTTTCGAGTGTACACGTTTATGATCGCCCTGTGTTCAACAAACTGAACTTTAATTTTTTATATTCCCACTATAGTATATTAGACAAGTAAAAACGCCGTTAACTTTATATACCCTCCACCATGGATTGCATTCCACAGAGGCTGTCGATTTTCGTAGAAGTGCAGTAATATTACAGGAAAATATATATATATATATATATATATATATATATATATTAAATAGCCAAACCAAAACAAATGCAAATATTGAAAAGATAATTTTATAAAAAAATATAATATTTTTATTATTTCAAACCACGCTTATAAGGCAAGGCTACCGATAAATTTACATATCGAACATAGTGCAAAATAAGCTAACTTCATGATTCAAACAATTTTTGCGGTAAAAGTAAAAAGTACGAATTTAGAAAAATCTTTTTATTTTGCGTGGTATGGTTGGTACCATTTTTATCCCCTTTTTCCCAGTTTACCCCATAGAGGGATGTACACACCGAATTTCATCATTCTAGCTGTAGCCGTTTAGTTGGTACCATTTTTATCCCTCTGTACTCATTGTATCCCTTGAAAGTACGAAATTGGAAAAAGCATTTATTTTTTGAGTTTACGCAGTTAGAGGAATTTCGTGTTCTAGCTGTTGTCGTTTAATATGTACTATTCTTATCCCTTTTTGCCCAATTTTTTACCCCCTAAGAATAAAAATGCACGTTTTATTATCTGGAATCACCATCTGAATCGATTTAACGATGTCTGTCTTCTTCGCACTGTACAGGTCGCAATTATGGTCCGATTGTCATGAAATTTGGCAGGAGTTACTTTTTTGGCAAAGGACAATTGGTATTGAATTTGGAGAAAATCGGTTCAGATTTAGATATAGCCTCCATACAAATATCCCTATAATTTACGCAATTACTGCTCTAGAATACACATTTTACATGGGATCATGACCAAATTTTCAGGATAGTGTTATATTTGGGAAAGTGGACCACATGGGTCTATGTTTTGATATAGCCCCCATACAAATGTGCATCAGATTTACAATATTACTGCTCTAAAATTTACATTTTACATCGTATTTTGATCAAAATTTCCACACAATGTTACATTTATACTAGAAAGCCAGCTGTATAGGTCAATGTTTTGGTATAGCCCCCATACAAATGGGCCCCCATTTTACACTATTATCGCTCTAGAACCCACATCTTACATTGGATCTTGATAAAATTTTGCAGATCTTGTTCTATTTCAATACCTACTATTAAAGTCAAATATATGTGTCCATATTTGGACACAATCCCCGTACTAATGGTCCCCCCGTTTCACACTATTACCGCTCGAGAACCTATATATTACATCTGATCTTTATAAAATTTTGCAAATCATGTCTCACTCCACTAGAAATACCTGAAGGGAACTATAATGGCCCATGTTATGGTACAACCCCAAGTGTTTTTATAGGCCCCCTACAAATGTCCGTCCAATTTATCCTATTACCGCTGTAAAATCTGCATTTGTCATCGGATCTTTGTCAAAATATCCAGATTATATCATATTTATTCTTTGAATACCTACCCGAAAATTGGACCATATGGCTCAATGTTTCCAAATACAACTGTCCCACAAATTTTCAATATTATCTTTATAAATCCTTCATATTACATCGGATCTGGATTAAATTTCCAGATCATGGATTATTAGGACCACTTATTGACTTACATCACGTTATTTCAGTTAGGAACACTTACAGCAAAGATGGAGCATTACGCAAAGAAAGTGGCACCCCTCATTATCAGTTTTTGATTTGTTTACATAATACTTCTGAATCAACCGACTTTAGCCTTTCCTAACTTCTTTTTTGTCAAATTTTCTTTCTGAAATAATAGACTCTTGAAAGTACTTTAAATATAAATTTAATTGAACGTTTATAGTATTTATACATTGTATATATTCTTTTCATAGTGACAACTGAAATAATTGCTTGAATCGCGTTATATTTGGCAAAGGCTCCAAACATTGTTTATTAGAAATCTAAAAATTTATTTTTGTATGGTTTTTCATTATTTTCCATAGTCAATTCTTCATAGTAAATTTTAATTTATTTGTTAAAATTCGAACTTTTGCACATGGTCCACCTAAAAAAGTATTCTTCTTAATTCTGAGTAAAATACAAGAAATATATGATATAATTTATAATAATATATAAATATATATATATTATTTAAAATAATTATAAAAAATCTGCATGGAAATACTTTAATACTGTTTCACATTGCACTGAAGCCGGTTGATGAGTCTAAGTTGTTGTCTAAGGTTGGATATGAAACAGGAACGAAAAAGTGAACAAATCTGTCACATTTACTAAAGGGTGATTTTTTAAGAGCTTGATAACTTTTTTTAAAAAAAAACTCATAAAATTTGCAAAATCTCATCGGTTCTTTATTTGAAACGTTAGATTGGTCCATGACATTTACTTTTTGAAGATAATTTCATTTAAATGTTGACCGTGGCTGCGTCTTAGGTGGTCCATCCGCTTAGTCCAATTTTGGCATTTCCACGTTTTTGAGTAACAGAGACCCAATTGGTGCGAACGGCGACGAATCGAAAATTGGTGGTCATCATTAACACTGGCCGATACAGCTGCGATATTTTCTTCAGTTCGCACTCTACGTAAGCGTGTTGGTGGTTTAATGTCCAACAATGTAAATTTGGTGCGAAATTTAGTCACAATAGCCCGAATAGCCGCTTCAGTGGGTCGATTAAACTGACCATAAAATGGAAGCGCGCAATGAACTTTCTTAACAGAGCACGCATTTTGATAATAAAATTCAATAATTTGCAAGCGTTGTTCGTTTGTAAGACGATTCATGATGAAATGTCAAAGCATACTGAGCATCTTTCTCTTTGACACCATGTCTGAAATCCCACGTGATCTGTCAAATACTAATGCATGAAAATCCTAACCTCAAAAAAATCACTCTTTATAATTGAGCAAATTAATGATTACCCAGCAAAAAGAGAGCACCCAAAGAAGTGAAAAAGATGTTCAGCTTGTGCTTCGGAAGTAGTGAAAATTGAGATCTTCACCAATGAATTTAACACGGAGTTGTCATAGGAGGGATGTCCTTTATTTTGAAAGACTTAAAAGTTATTTTAAAGTGTTGCAAAGGAACTGAATTTTCTTTTGTTTCCATTTCTGTTTTAAAAAATCCGCCGCTACCGATGGTGGAACAGCAGACCTTCGGGTTGCAACTACAGCACTCTAACCATCTCAGCTATCCTCTGTTTTGAGTGGTGAATAACTAAAACAACTCATTTAGTTCGGTAGAAATGACAATAGGAAACTTAACAAAATATTTATTTAATACGAACTAATATATAACGCAAATAAATTTAATAAATACTAATTATATTTAGTATTGAATAAATAGTACAAATAATTAAAATATAATATAAATATATTTCAAAGCAATAAATTTTTATTTTTTAAGCAAAAATTTTTTATTTTTTTTTAAATTATACAAAATTAAGCATTGCTTATTTATAAAAGTAATAAAAAAATATAAAAAAAATTCCCGAGCCACGATTCGAACCCGAGACCTTCTGCAAATCGTACACCTTACGTCTGTGACTCCATACTAAAAAGTCCTTCCCATTCACTTGTGCAGATGCTATTCGTAAAATGTTACGGAATATCAAAATATTATCGACTTTGGAAGTTGTACTTCCTACGGAAGTACTTCCAATTTTTTTTGCTGGGTATCTAGTATACAGGTTGCGATTGGTGAAAACCAATCTGGATAAAACCTCGACGTTACATCTATTCCAATTGGATCATTTCCAAATATGTTCACTACCAAATGAGTTATCGCAGTTGAGTGTGCTGTCCTAGATAACCGCTCAATAAATGCAGAAGCTTTAATTCTGGAGAGTAAAATACAAATATTATTTTTTAAATTGCATCTCGTATCGCTCAAAATGCCAACTCAACCCCAATTTTCTTATTTGCAATGAGGGGGTGGTGGATGGTGGCAGCTACATATACTTCATCACTGCCACCACAGGAAGAACCGACAGAGCCTTTTGTTTGCATTTAAAATGGCAAAAATTCATTTTTTCCCTCATGCTGTTCGTTCACACAAAAGCAAAAAAAAACAAAAACTGGGATTCCATGGATTTGGTGAATGGACCAAAAAGGAGGGATAACAAAAAACATTGTAGGTCAGTGAACAGACAACATGATGTGAAATGTGAGACGTGAGGGGAATGTTTCTTCCTTTTGTATATGAATATATGTGTATGTGAGTGTGTGTTTGTGTTTGAATCTGCCAGCAAATATACATACATCAATTCGGCAGTCAGGTACTTGTTGTACAATTGTAGACTTCCAAGTAAAAGTAATGTTATAAATAAATTCATGTGCATTTAGGAGGGTGGTGTGGATAATTTGGTTATATATTTGGTAAAGATTACTTCATCAAGAAATCAGTTATTTCACTCTAACATTGTTCGCTATAACAATTTTTTTTTGTTTTTACGTCCTTCTCGAGCTGTTTGAAAAGCTGCTTAATAAACCTACTGAATTTAAAATTTCGATTTTGAATGGTGAACCCTGAGCAAAGAAGATGGTCGTCGTGGCCAGAAATCATGATAGGGACAGTTATGTGTAAATAAATGTGTATTATATAGAATGTAGATGCAAAAAAGGCCTTGAGTCGGGAGAATATCGAAGATCCAATAAAATCGTTCGTGTTTGTTTTATTTTTGGTTTAAATAGCACGAAAAAAAAAACATTTTAGAAAACAGAATGTAAGGCCTATTTAAAGAAAACGTTGAATGTATAAATGTAGAAGTTTGGTAGGTACTTTCAACGAAAATTTGAATTTTAGTAAAAAATCTCTAAACGTTCTTAATGTCGTTTTGAACTTTATGAAAAATCTTATTCGAAAAATGTTATTCTCAGTCCTTCGACAAAATATTTGTAAGCTAGTCTCATTATTATATGGTATGGCCTAAGATGACCATCCATTCCGCTTATTGTGGGATTATCCCGTTTTATTTCGCTTAATTAAAACAAGTAAGAAGGCGTTAAGTTCGGCCGGGCCGAATCTTATATACCCTCCACCACGGAGTGCATTCCACAGTATTACCAGCAGATTAAAGGATGTCGACTTTACATAGAAGTACAGTACCATATTACGAAAATTGTGATATTTGTATGCACATTACTATATTTCTTTACTATTTCAAACTATAATGTATACTTATGCGCACTGTTTAAAATCGACAATCAGTCGCCATTAGATACAGACAACAGTGATAAGAAAGATAAGACAAAGTGATAAGAAAAGTATAAATTTTAATTTTCGCCCCATTCTCCGCCCAAATGTACAAATTTCGAAAAAACCCTTTTTCGAGTATTCATAGTTCACGAAATGTATACACCGAATTTCATGATTTCAACTTCAGCGGTTTGGTAGGTTCCATTTTTATCCCTCTTTTTAATTATATCCCTTAAAAGTACGAATTTCGAAAAATCCCTCTATTTTACGTGTCTATGCAATTAGAGGGATGTACACACCGAATTTCATGATTCTAGCTGTTGTCGTATCATTTGTACCATATTTTATCCCTTTTTGTCCCATTTCGCACGCTAAAACTTTTATTTTTTTTGTGGTGCTTCCAAGCTACAAGAAGAATGTCCGCAACAAATTTTAACTGTATGAAAATCAGAAATTTAATTAATAAACCAAAGCTACCAATATTTGTATACTATGTATATTAGAGCGTACCAGGTTACATGTAAAAAAAAAAGTTCGCCGTACACCTTCGAATATGAAGTATTATTGAAAGGTAGTTTCAAAAAATTTTTTTTTTATTTTTTTATGCCGAACGTAGGGAGGGGTCGCGCCGTACACCTTCGAATATGAAGTATTATTGAAAGGTAGTTTCAAAAATTTTTTTTTTATTTTTTTATGCCGAACGTAGGGGACGCGCTTTTACATTTTTCTATATAACTTCTGCATTTATAAACGGATTTTAGAGTGTGATACATCGATGTTTTTGTCTCGACGAGGCCGATTTTTTTGAAAAAGGAAGGAAGAGTTTCGTGATTTTATGCGAGCTTTAATTTTCTGATATTAGAGTGGTACATTGGGGTAGTAGCAACTGAGATATGATGGTTAAGTACCAGAAGGGGGTGCTTGAGCTCAATGACTTCAAAGACAACAAAGTCGGCCTCGTCGAGACAAAAACATCGATGTATCATACTTTAAAATCCGTTTATAAATGCAGAAGTTATATAGAAAAATGTAAAAGCGCGTCCCCTACGTTCGGCATAAAAAAATAAAAAAAAAATTTTTGAAACTACCTTTCAATAATACTTCATATTCGAAGGTGTACGGCGAACTTTTTTTTTGAGGCACGCCCTAATGTATATATATATATAGGAAATAATACTTCAATTCATAAAGTAAATATAAGGGAGCAATCATAAATACCCTAAATATTGGGGGATAGAGAGCGTATTTTCAGCTACAGTCGTTTGGTTGGTTGTATTTGCATCCTATAAATTTTCAGTACAAATTTTGAAAATACCTTACCTTAAGACAACTTTATGATTCTACCATTTTTTTTGTCGTAAAAGCAACAAAATAAAGTACGAATTTGAAAAAAAAAAATTTTACGTGGCTATGCAGTCAGAGGAATGTATACACCGAATTCCATGATTCTATCAGCGGCCATTTTGTTGGTACCATTTTTATCCCCTTTTTCCAATTTTGCCCCCTCAAGAGTACGACTAACTCAGTTTATTTTACGTATCTACATAATTAGTTTATTTGCTTTTATTTATTCGTTTAGTTGGTACTATTTGTATCCCCTGTAGCTATTGTATCCCTTGAAAGTACGAATTTGGAAAAAACGTTTTATTTTTCGTGTCTACGCAGTCAGAGGAATGTATACTCCGAATTTCATGATTCTAGCTGCTGTCATTTGGTAGGTACTATTTTTATCCCCTTTTTCCATTTGAACCCCAAAAAGTACGAATTTTGGAAAGTTCTTTTATTTTACGTGTCTACGCAATCAGAGGAATGTATACATCGAATTTCATTATTCTAGGTGCAGTCGTTAGGTTGGTACTATTTTTATACCTCTATCCCTATTTAACCCCTTTAAAGTACGAATTAAAAAAAATACTTTTATATAATGTATCTACTCTATTAGAGGAATGTACACGCCAAATTTCGTAGTTCTATCTGTTGTCGTTTGATATGTACAATTTTTATCCTTTTTTGTCCCATTTCGCCCCCTACAAATAAAAATCACTTTATGGTGCTCTTTTATGCCATAAAGGGAATGCGCATTGCAAATATCAAGTAAATACAAGCTATTATGTTCAAAAAACATGCTGAAATACTCTAAATATTAGGGGTGTTTTCAGTCCTTGTGAGGGAAAAATGTTTCCCTCTGGGCCGATTTCGCCCACTTTCTTACTATGATCTACAATCATAAGACACATTTAGGAAAAATTTGAACCTCCTAGTTCATTTCTTTCGGCCGCTATCGTGCTTTCAACAGACAGACGGACATGGCTATATTGTCTTGGAATTTTACCACGACCCAGAATATATATACTTTATGGGGTCTCCGATGAATATTATAAGGTGTTACAAACGGAATGACAAAGTGAATATACCCCCATCCTGGAGGTGGAGGGTATAATATGGCAAAAATTCGGCATTTTATTGCTGGGAATAAGTGTTTGCAAGTGCTTCTTGTGTTTGAAAGACTTCTTTAGATGACAAATATATTTGCATTTGAGAAAATATTTAGAATGAAATCCCTTGGATGCATGATTAAGGAGTAATGGATATGTCATTCATTTGTAACTACTTAAATGTTGGCTACTTGGCACTAATACATATATAATACAACACATTTCAACAGAGTACTTTGAATATCGCTTGTGCTAAACCTTTAAATCGTTTACAACAAACGTTTCGCAGGATTTGTGATAAAAATAAATCGTTTGCGACAAACACAGTCCGCAAACGAATTTTTCTAACTTTTCGTTGGAGGAATGTTTTCTTTGCGTGCATGTTAAAGGTAAGTGTACTTGCTTTTTGTTGGCCTGGATGCTTACCGCTACTGAACAAATATTTATATATCTTGGGTTTGTGTTTTTTCGACGTGAGTATATCATAAAACATCACAGGACGTTGTATACTTCCCTTCAACAAAATGATAGTAATGTGGTATTAAAAACAGGTTCCGATAAATTCCCGGAGAATGATAATTGCAAAAATCCTAAAAATTCGCGAGAAATTTGGAATTGAATCTCAGCGGGATCCGGTATAATACACCTGGGGTATATCTCGATTCCTTGTCAGTCCTTTTCACACAGTGTGGTAGAGGATATACAAGTAGAATAGTAAGTAGGAAAGAAATTATATTCTGTTGGATTTAATGTAATTTTCCCACCAAATCCGAATACAGAACTGGAAAAGGTGTTTTCACGCAATTTTTATAACACACTGAGGCTATTTCCACATTTTCCATACATAATCAGAAAAACACGTTTTTTTTTTCCTGATTTCCCTTATTTTTCTTTTATTACTTTTATGATGCTGTTGTGGCGCTGCGGCCCGGTGATAGTTGCCTCTGTTATTGTTGTGAAAATTATGTTTTTATTTTGTAATTTTATCCACCCTCCCCCACCCCACCACACACACAAACAAAGGGTAGTCCCAAAAAAGGGCAATGAAATAAGGAGGGTGGCTGATAGGAAAGCACTTTGGCGTTGGTGGCCTTTGCTGTCGATGTATTACTCTAGTCCCCCACAACCCCTCCCCCCACCGATAGGTTATAGGTATGAACATCAAACACGCGCTTCCCTCCCACACATGCACAGGGGGGACACCCTTGCCAGCACAAGAAAAAATATGGCTTTTGCATGTAAAAATATTTTACAACTTTATAACCATATTACATGGTCGTACATGCGAGAGTATGTGTGTTTAAGTTTGCTTGTATACATGTATCCATTGTTTCATGGTGTTAGTGTTGGTGGGGGTGTGATGCTGACTGAATATCTACATATATTAAGGTAGGCATTGGTTGCTGTGGTGGTGGTGAGTGTCCATGTATGTATGTACGTCTGTACATTGTGGGTGTTTGTTATTGTACAATTTTAACACAATTGAAGATTTTTATTGCCTCAAATGGGATTATTTTTTTGTTCTTTCACTTCCACACCCCTCCCACGCTCTCTCTCTCTCTCTCTCAGTGTATTTATTCTTGGCGTTTTTTTCGCTGATTCGTTTCATTTCCTACGTTGTTGCTGTATTGTTGTACTTCCCAAGGAAGCCGAGAGTCCGTAAATTTATATAGTCTGAAGCGAAATGAAAATCGGAAACATTAAAAATTGTGCTCACGTTCATAAAGTTTATATGCTATACCGACAGTATTTTATTTCCGGTTTCCGGTTATATATTCCTATCGACTGCCAAACCAGTTTCCTCAGCCCCTCACCTCCTGTCGTTTATTTTTATTTTATATTTTCCGTTCCTTTTCGTGGGTGGTGTCATCGGTGCTGCGTGCTGCAGCACCAAGTAGTGATAATCTTTGTATTTCTTTTTCGGGCGGGGAGGGGGGGGTGGTGTTGTTGTTTTTCATTATAATGAACGGTAGATGGGCGGAGGCGGGGGAGGAGGAAAGCTCACATGTCGATTGCATTGCCAATATTGGCGAGAACATGCTTGTGGCTGAAGGTTATGTGGCATAATGCTCAGTTCCGCATAGAGAGTCATAAGTTAAATATTTACTTATTTTTTTGTGCACAAAATGGAATTTGGAATTTTTCATTTTGCAATATTCAAAATTGAAGTTATGCGTATGTCGACATTAACGAGAAGTTGTTTATGAAAATTCGACCAATTGAATGATATCGCTCGAAAGTTGTACTCAAGTCGAAAATTATATTTTTTCTATTACGACGTACTTCTTCCTGTTGGAATATAAGATGTTTTGCCAATTTTGAAGAAAATCTGTTGAAATATGTGTTATCTAGAGTGAAAAGGGTCAATTCGGGAGTGAAATTTGTATGGGGCTATATCTAAATCTGAACCGATTTTCTTCAAATTAAATA
Source organism: Polietes domitor (assembly GCA_947397865.1). NCBI lineage: Eukaryota > Metazoa > Arthropoda > Insecta > Diptera > Muscidae > Polietes > Polietes domitor. The sequence continues at coordinate 25,301 of CANDYM010000486.1, forward strand.
GCATTCGTCCTTGTCCCGTTGTGCAAAGTTTCGTTTGGTTCTGGCTACAATTGCGACCTGTATCGTGATTACAACAATAGATGGACAGACAGACAGACTGACATTCCTAAATCGACTCAGAAAGTGATTCTAATCCGATCGGTATAATTAACAATGGGTCTATCTCCCTTCCTTTTGGGTGTTACAAACAAATGCACAAAGACATAATACTCTCGTGGAGTGTATAAAAATAAGGGATGAGTGGGAGTTGGTAGTATATATTCCAACCCGAGCTTTAGTACAAACAAAAATTAGATTTTTTCAATCTATTGTTATAAAGGCTGTTGAACTTTGCCGCGGGCAGATAATTTTAAATAAATAACACATACGCAATTTAAAATTTGAATGTTCATGGGCCTATTTTAGAATCTAGTCTCCATAATTTTGAAATCTTTTAAATTGCAGGATGTCTGCTCTGCTTTTGAGATATCGCGGACTTAATAAATCAAAAAATGCTGTTTTAGGCCTTTGATAAGTTGTATTTAAAAAATCTCGGAACAAAGGATTATAAACACATTTTGGGTATATCAGATGACCTTAGATACAGTCGAAATCGCTTATAGCGACATTCAAGGGACCGGACGAAATTCAGCAATCGCCTATAACGATTGCCGTTAAAAGCGATGTTATCCTATTGAATATGAAACTTTGAATTCAATATGTCACATTTCTCATTTTATTAAATTTGGGAGATGTAGATCAAACATAAATAAAAATGTGTTTTCATTTATTTTGGTTTAAGACCAAAGGTTGTGCTGAAGTCTTCAGCCGAACCCAAAATTAGCAAAAGGGCAAATTGAGACCCTTATTGCTGCAGCTAAGAGTTGACTGCGCAGTTTCCGATGGGCGCTACCCCATATCGTCAAAACTTTCGCAACAAATGAATGTCTTTGACTTAAATCAGGGTTCATATTAAAAGTACGAATATGGGAAAAATACTTTTCTATTATGTATCTTTTCAATTAGAGGAGTGTACACACCGAATTGTGTGTTTCTAACTGTTTTCGTTTGATAGGTACCATTTTTTATCCCTTTTTCCCCATTTCACCACCTACGAATAAGAATCACTTTATGGCGCACGTTTTTATACCCTCGCTCTACAGAGTAGGAGGGTATATATCATTTGGGACAGAAAAAAATGAAACGCATTGAATGAGTGACTTAAGACCATAAGTATGTATGGACCAAATCCGTTTCACGACTTTTTAAGTCACCACACCAATAGCCCATATTCCAATGTTATATTAAAACCCATATAACTTCCACATGGATATTTGGAATCAGCTATATTTTGGTATTTGATAATGTTTTTATAGTCACTTTAAGTGTACTAAATATGACGTGTTTTGCCACGCCCCTTCCAGTACCTGTCGTAAAATTAATGCTGTTATAACTTCTATACAGATGATCGGAATACTGTGAAGTTTGATATTTAACAATGCTTTTATAGAAGATACATTTGCATGGAATATGGGAAATATTGACATAAAACTTGGTTACAATAAAACCGACATAACATCCATTCAGTCAAAATCATTTGCAATTTGATATTTGAAAATGTTTTTATAATCACTTTAAACATAAAAAATATTTACGCTTTAGCCACGCCCCTTCTTGTACCTCCCACACAATTGTAAATATGCTAGGTAATATTGAATGCTTTATAACTTCTATACTGGTGCATGGAATCCATTGTGACTTGACATTTGATCATGTTTTTATAATTGTTTTAAAAATGTGGAAGCTGGGATCATGTGATACTAACCCCCTAATACCTTCCACACAAATTATCCTCCACTAAGTAAAATTTAATTCCTTATAACTTCCGCATACATGTACTCTGTGAGTGAGGGTATAAAAAGGGTGATTTTTTAAAAGCTATAGAAAAGTTAAAAAACATAAAATTCAGAAAAATTCAAGAAATCTTTATTTGAATCGATACTACGGTCCATATAATTTTATGTTTGAAGATTATTTCATGCAAATGTTGACCTTGATTGCGCCTCAAATGGTCCATCCGCTTAGTCCAATTTTGGCATTTCCACGTTTTTGAGTAACAGAGGCCCAATTGCTGCGAACGGCGACGAATCGATAATTGCGATATTTGCTGCGATATTTTCTTCAGTTCGCACTCTACGTAAGCGTGTTGGTGGTTTAATGTCCAACAATGTAAATTTGGTGCGAAATTTAGTCACAATAGCCCGAATAGCCGCTTCAGTGGGTCGATTAAACTGACCATAAACTGGAAGAAGCGCGCGATAAACTTTCTTAACAGAACACACATTTTGATAATAAAATTCAATAATTTGCAAGCGTGTTCGTTTGTAAGACGATTCATGGTTAAATTATAGACCAAACTGAAGATATTTGACAGTGAAACAAAACACGAAACGTGCGTCAGCTGTCTAAACCAGTGTTGCCAAAAAGATAATAGCTAAAAAATCACCCTTTATAAGTCGGTTTAGCCGACTAAAGCCTACATACTTGTTCATTATACCCTACACCACTTCGTGGACTTTGGTATTATAAGTTAGTTTTCAGCCAAATGTTTGTAACACCAAGAAATAATCGAGCTAGACCATCCTTTAATTATACGGATCGGCTTAAAATCACCAGGTGAATCGACTTACGGATGTCTATCTGCCCGTACGTCTGCTGTCCATCTAAGCTTGTTTGCACTCTACAGGTCGCAATTGTGGTCCGATTGTCATGAAATTTGGCACAGGTTACTTTTTTTGGCCAAGGACGATCGGTATTGAATTTGGAGGAAACCGGTTCAGATTTAGCCCCCATACAAATGTCGCTCCGATTTGACTTTTTCCGCTCTAGAAACCGCACATTGTACAACGATTTTCTTTAAGAGTAGCACAACATCTTATATATCCAACTAAAAACACCTATCGTGAAAGTGGGTAAAATCGGTTCAGATTTAGATATAGCCCTCAATACAAAAGTTGCTCCGAATCTTTAACCGATTTTGGCCAAAATTTACATATTATATTTCACCAATAAACATACATGGTGAAAGCGGGTCACATCGTTCCAAATTTCAATATACGCCCATACAAATCTCCTTTCCGATTTAACATTTTCTG
>CANDYM010000487.1:0-35258 GCA_947397865.1 Polietes domitor
CCAAACAAAGGGCTGAACCTAGAATAATGAAATTCGGTCTATACATTCTTTTAATTGCCTAAACACGTAAAATAAACGGATTTTTCGAACTTCGTACTTTTTTGGGTTAAAATGGAAAAAGGGGATAAAAATCATGTAATTCGGAGTATACATTCCTCTGACTGCGTAAACACAAAAAATAAAAGGTTTTTCCAAATTCGTACTTTCAAGGCATACAATGGATACAGAGGGATAAAAATTGTACCAACTAAACGACAACAGGTAGAATGATGAAATTCGGTGTGTACATCCCTCAAATTGCGTAGACACGTAAAATAAAGAGATTTTAGAAAGATTTTAGAAAGTCGTAATCTTAAGGGGTAAAATAGGAAAAAGGGGATAAAAATGGTACCCATCAAATGCCGCAGAGGGATAAAAATAGTACCACCTAAACGACTACAGCTAGAATGTTCAAATTCGGTGTGTACATTCCTCTAATTTTAGAGACAATTAAAATAAATCGATTTTCGAAAGTCGCACTCTTAAGGGTAAAATAGGAAAAAGGGAATAACAATAGCATCAACCAAATGAGCGCAGGTTTTCCAAATTCTTATTTTCAAGGTATACAATGGCTACAGAGGGATACAAATTTAACAACTAAACGACTACAGCTAGAATGATGAAATTCGTTGTGTAACATCCCTGTAATTGCGTAGACACGTAAAATAAAGAGATTTTAGAAAGTCGTACTCTTAAGGAGGGTCAAATAGGAAAAAGGGGATAAAATGGTACCAATCAAATGACGCAGAGGGATAAAAATAGTACCAACTAAACGACTACAGCTGAAATGTTCAAATTCGGTGTGTACATTCTCTAATTTAGAGACAAGTAAAATAAATAGATTTTAGAAAGTCATACTCTTAAGGGGTAAAATGAGGAAAAAGGGATATAAATAGTACCAACCAAATGGCCGCAGCTAGAATCATGAAATTCGGAGTATACATTCCTCTGACACAAAAAATAAAAGGTTTTCCAAATTCGTACTTTCAAGGCAACAATGGGTACAGAGGGATAAAAATTGTAACACTAAACGACTACAGCTAAAATGATGAAATTCTGTGTGTACATCTCTCTAATTGCGTAGACAGCTAGAATGTTCAAATTCCTCTAATTTCATAGACATGTAAAATAAAGCGATTTTAGAAAGTCGTACTCTTAAGGAGTAAAATGAAGAAAAAGGGATAAAAATAGTACCCAACCAAATGCCGCAGCTAAAATCATAGAATTCGGTGTACACATTCCTCTGACTTCCATAGACATGCAAAATAAAAAGATTTTTCCAAATTCGTATTTTTACTTTTACGGCAAAAATAAGTTGAAGTTAGGTTATCTTGCTCTGTCTGTGTACGTCAGATAATGGATTTTCAAAATATGTACTTTGAATTAAAATAGGATGGAAATACAACCAACTGTAGCAACCACTATCTACCAATATTTATGGCATTTAAGCTTTTTGAAAATAAATATAAATATAAGAAAATATTTTTTTGAATTGACCTGAAGTATTATTTCGCAGTGTAAACGTATTGGTAGCCGTGTCTTATATGCGTGGTTTGAAATAATAAAAATATTATATTATTTATAAAAGTATCTCTTGCGAATTTTTAAACGCAAATTCTGCAAGTGAGTTGTTCTTCTCGTTCGTTTGTGAGTATCATCTCTTTATAGAGGCCGGGTTTGATGTTGAAAAGTCGCTGCGAAGCCACTTGAAAAGACTTTTGACATGGTCGAAATCATGATCGTGGTAGTCTGCAGCCAAGTAATAAATGTCACCATGCCATTTGTAAATAAATTTGCATTCTATTAAATATAGATGCAAAATGGTCTTGAGCCAGGGACAATATCCCAGTTCAAATCAAATATTGATTACAGACCAAAAAAATACAAACGAAAAAAACTAAAAAAAAAAGTATTTTTTCAATACTTTTATTTATTTTGGTTTGGCTATATTAAAAAATTGAAATTTTCCTATAATGGCACTGCACTTCTAATCGACAGCGTCTGTGGAATGCAATGGTAGGAGGGTATATAAAATTCGGCCCGGCCGAACTTAACGCCGTTTTTACTTGTTTTTTTTTTGTAATATCGTTTCGAGTTTAGATATCCAAAATACATCAAACTATGTTGTACATAGGGTTTGGGTCCGGGATTCCCAAAAAAAATTGGACGGGAATTCCAGGGAAAAAATTTAAATTTCCCGGGAATACGAGAAATATTAAAAAATATTTTATTGATTATTAATTTAGTTTTACTATATAAAATGGGAAATTGTAGATATATTTAAAATTCATATAATTACATTACTGACAATAATAATGACAATTTGTTTATATTATATTACTGCAAACAAAACTTTTTAAATTCGCTAAGTGGCTATTTTTTGCGAAACCCAGCTAGGAAAATACAAACACTTTGTGAGCGTATTTGCAGGATATCTATTGCGAACGAAATATATTATACTGACAATACTAGGACTGTTCTTCTTTAAGCCGGTATATCAAGCAGCGATAACAAAAATGTTAATAAAAACTTATTTTTTTCTCCAAATACTACAATAAAAATATTTGTATCAAAAAAATTAAAAAAAACAAATATTTTGTGTTGACTTTTTTGGACTTAGTCTCGATAAACACAAATTTACTGGATAATTATCCAGGCTAAGTCCAATATTTTTAACATGAAATTATTTTTTTTCAAAATTTGTTTTCACGCACACATTGATATTGAATGAAATTATTGCAGCTTAATTACCCAGTCTTAAAAATGGTCATAATATGGCAGGCAAGTGCCAGTATTTAACTTTAAATTTCGATAAAATAAAGGTGAAAATCTTTTTAAAGAAGTAAATTCTTCATATTAAACCAGTAAGAATTGGTCTAAAAATAATGGTAAAATAAAACTAATATTGTTCACCTGAAAACTTTCGATACAAATATACGGAATATTTAAATGACCCTTTGTAAGAGCTGATGGCTGGACTATTTCAATATTTTTTAAATTAATATTAACATTTTTAATGTTTTCATTGCTTTTACAGTTTAGAATATTTCCCCCTGTATCTGCAAAATATTTTCCTCCCCAAACGAATGAATCTTCTAAATGAAAGACGTCATAACAGACGTCATAACATTCTCATCAATACGAGTTCTTTGTTTCTTTTAAAAAAATTAATTTTGAATCTAGTGTAGGTCTAAGACTCTAGTACTAGCGATTTAAATGTCCAATATATGCATAGACTAAACTATGTGTAAGATAAAAAATAATTTCTAAAATATTTTGACAAAAAAGATTAGTTTTTCATTTGTAATATGTCAGTATTTTAACCCATTAACGCCCAATGTTAATTTCATTTATTTTCAATTATGTTCGCAAAATATTAAAAATATTTTTTTTATAATTATTATAGTTTAATAATCAGGAATTCATTCATTCACATTGAAAAGTACGAAAACCTTGAAATAGTGTACACAGGCGTGTACTGTGGGCGTTAATGGGTCAAAAATGCACACCAATTACTAAATGTTCATATTTTAAATCATATTGGACATACATAAATTATTTTTTTCCCCGGGAATGAAACTTTTCATTTCCCGTTTTCCCGGAAAATGAAAAAAGTCCGGGAAACCCCAAACCCTAGTTGTACATGACAGAGTGTAATGTTCTTGTTTTATATATATCCAAATTGGAACTAATTTGTCAACGTAAATTTTCCATCAGTCGAAAAATTAAAACAAAATCATTTAGAAACGTCGATACTAACAAATCGGATCTACTTTTAAAAATCCTAATTCTAGCCAAAATTTACTTTTCGGGAATTATGCATTCCTAAAAGAAAATTCTCTTTATTATATAAATTCAAAACAAACAAGTCGATCGGCTTAGAATCGCCAGTTGAGTCGCTTTAACGACGCCATTTTAACTCATTTTAACGCATGATAAGTTTGTCATTATAGTGGCACTGTGATAATTTTCTTAAATTCTCATATTTCCACACTTCTTGAATGCTGAGAATTTTAAATGTTCGATATCATCACAAATATTTCGCTTGAATTCAATTAATTTCAATTTTCTGCTGTAAACGCTGACTTTAGTGTTTTCCCAAGAATTCGGTTTCCAAAGAATTCAAATGACAATTGTATTAATTTCATTTGTAGTCGGAAAATTGACTGTGTAGTCAATTTTAACGGAATCGCATTGACATTTGAATCAAGGATGTCGCAAATTTGCAATACAACTCATACTTATTAACATTTCCATTGCAGGCGGAGGAGAGTACTTTGTAGAAGAAAAATGCAATTGGTTATCAATGCAGTTGATTGGTTCTTAATACAGAAGAGCATCAATTTCGGAAGAAAAACATTTTCTCTATTTTAATTTAAGCAAAATTGTTGCAATATTTCTAAAAGTAGGCAAAATTTTATGTAACGATTTTATTTAAAACGGACTGAGGAAACATTTAGTTTTAAATTTTTGAAAAAATAAAAACGCCAACATTTTATTAGCGATAAGTTGTATCTCAAAAACGGTTTTGTCTAAGCTACTAAAGAGTGATTTTTTTGAGGTTAGGATTTTCATGCATTAGTATTTGACAGATCACGTGGGATTTCAGACATGGTGTCAAAGAGAAAGATGCTCAGTATGCTTTGACATTTCATCATGAATCGTCTTACAAACGAACAACGCTTGCAAATTATTGAATTTTATTATCAAAATGCGTGCTCTGTTAAGAAAGTTCATTGCGCGCTTCCATTTTATGGTCAGTTTAATCGACCCACTGAAGCGGCTATTCGGGCTATTGTGACTAAATTTCGCACCAAATTTACATTGTTGGACATTAAACCACCAACACGCTTACGTAGAGTGCGAACTGAAGAAAATATCGCAGCTGTATCGGCCAGTGTTAATGATGACCACCAATTTTCGATTCGTCGCCGTTCGCACCAATTGGGTCTCTGTTACTCAAAAACGTGGAAATGCCAAAATTGGACTAAGCGGATGGACCACCTAAGACGCAGCCGCGGTCAACATTTAAATGAAATTATCTTCAAAAAGTAAATGTCATGGACCAATCTAACGTTTCAAATAAAGAACCGATGAGATTTTGCAAATTTTATGCGTTTTTTTAAAAAAAAGTTATCAAGCTCTTAAAAAATCACCCTTTAGTATAGGTGTAATGCATTTAAAATATAAAATTTGAACTACCGATTACTTTCACTTTGAAAGGTAGAATAACATTAATTTTTTATTTTTATTTTTATTTTTATTTTTATTTTTATTTTTATTTTTATTTTTATTTTTATTTTTATTTTTATTTTTATTTTTATTTTTATTTTTATTTTTATTTTTATTTTTATTTTTATTTTTATTTTTATTTTTATTTTTATTTTTATTTTTATTTTTATTTTTATTTTTATTTTTATTTTTATTTTTATTTTTATTTTTATTTTTATTTTTATTTTTATTTTTATTTTTATTTTTATTTTTATTTTTATTTTTATTTTTATTTTTATTTTTATTTTTATTTTTATTTTTATTTTTATTTTTATTTTTATTTTTATTTTTATTTTTATTTTTATTTTTATTTTTATTTTTATTTTTATTTTTATTTTTATTTTTATTTTTATTTTTATTTTTATTTTTATTTTTATTTTTATTTTTATTTTTATTTTTATTTTTATTTTTATTTTTATTTTTATTTTTATTTTTATTTTTATTTTTATTTTTATTTTTATTTTTATTTTTATTTTTATTTTTATTTTTATTTTTATTTTTATTTTTATTTTTATTTTTATTTTTATTTTTATTTTTATTTTTATTTTTATTTTTATTTTTATTTTTATTTTTATTTTTATTTTTATTTTTATTTTTTAATTTTATTTTTATTTTTATTTTTATTTTTATTTTTATTTTTATTTTTATTTTTTTATTTTTATTTTTATTTTTATTTTTATTTTTATTTTTATTTTTATTTTTATTTTTATTTTTATTTTTATTTTTATTTTTATTTTTATTTTTATTTTTATTTTTATTTTTATTTTTATTTTTATTTTTATTTTTATTTTTATTTTTATTTTTATTTTTATTTTTATTTTTATTTTTATTTTTATTTTTATTTTTATTTTTATTTTTATTTTTATTTTTATTTTTATTTTTATTTTTATTTTTATTTTTATTTTTATTTTTATTTTTATTTTTATTTTTATTTTTATTTTTATTTTTATTTTTATTTTTATTTTTATTTTTATTTTTATTTTTATTTTTATTTTTATTTTTATTTTTATTTTTATTTTTATTTTTATTTTTATTTTTATTTTTATTTTTATTTTTATTTTTATTTTTATTTTTATTTTTATTTTTATTTTTATTTTTATTTTTATTTTTATTTTTATTTTTATTTTTATTTTTATTTTTATTTTTATTTTTATTTTTATTTTTATTTTTATTTTTATTTTTATTTTTATTTTTATTTTTATTTTTATTTTTATTTTTATTTTTATTTTTATTTTTATTTTTATTTTTATTTTTATTTTTATTTTTATTTTTATTTTTATTTTTATTTTTATTTTTATTTTTATTTTTATTTTTATTTTTATTTTTATTTTTATTTTTATTTTTATTTTTATTTTTATTTTTATTTTTATTTTTATTTTTATTTTTATTTTTATTTTTATTTTTATTTTTATTTTTATTTTTATTTTTATTTTTATTTTTATTTTTATTTTTATTTTTATTTTTATTTTTATTTTTATTTTTATTTTTATTTTTATTTTTATTTTTATTTTTATTTTTATTTTTATTTTTATTTTTATTTTTATTTTTATTTTTATTTTTATTTTTATTTTTATTTTTATTTTTATTTTTATTTTTATTTTTATTTTTATTTTTATTTTTATTTTTATTTTTATTTTTATTTTTATTTTTATTTTGCAAAATGGGACGCTGTACGCTCGAATTAGGAAATATTAAAAACGTATTTCCAAATTAGTGAGTCTTTAACGCAAACTGTAAGAAATTTACGTGGAAATTTTTCGAAAATAGATCGGCCTTCAGTTCAGCCTTCATGAAGCTCATTTTCATATTAGTGGCTATGTCAATAAGCAAAATTGCCGCATATGGGGTTCATAAAATCCATTAAACCAGAATAAAAATAATCTGTACTTGTTTATAGCCGATTTTAATTTTAAATTTTAAAATGTCCACCTTTTACTATCCAGCACAACTTTAATTTTTGCAAACAAACAATTTATCAATGCTATAATTGTGGCGACTTTCAGACAAAGTTGGCGCTTTTTGGTTACATATTTGTTTCTCCCATGTGCATGCGTAACTAGTGTAGATAACACTCTTCTCAATTTGTGTACATTTGGTTGGATTATGCGACGATGCTTCGCATGTAACCTGGAATCAATAACGCATAACTAACTCATTAAGAGCGATTGCTTATCATCGGGATTTGGGTTGACATATATGGACACATTTCATTTTATAACACTTAATCAGTGAATTTTATAACAGTTTATTTGCAACTGACCGATATGTGAATAATTCTTTTTATAGAACTTTTTATTATGCATTCATTTCGTATGTAATTATATATAAAATGGGAAAATGTTTTATAACTGAAAACATTGTACACTCATGCAGCTATATCTGCATGTGAGTTCGGCCGGGCTGAGCTTTACATACCCTCCAGCGTGGATTGTATTCCACAGAGGCTGTCGATTTTCGTAGAAGTGCAGTAATATTACAGGAAAATATAATTTTTTTAATATAGCCAAAGCAAAACAAATAAAAATTTTGAAATTTTTTTAAAAATAAATATAATATTTTTATTATTTCAAACCATTCTTCTAAGGCAAGGCTACCCATACGTTTACACTATACATATCAAAATATTACTTCAAGTCAATTGAAAAAATAAATATTCTTATATTTATATTTTGAAAAAGGCTTAAATACCATAAATATTGGTAGATTGTGGTTAATACAGTTGGTTGTACAGGGTTTTCCAACAAGAGGTGTTATTTTGGTATTCAAAGGTAAATGCCATTTTTTGAGATAAATGATCGCATGTTTATTTCATAATAAAGAGGAAGGTATGCCGTTAATAATGAAAAACAAAATCAGCCAAATAGCCACCACGACCACGCTTACAGGACCATATTCTTTTCATGAAATTTCCCTTAACCAAATCGCAAAGTGGCTGCCCTATGTCCTCGATGTCCAAGATCTCGGTGGCCAATTGTGATCACCCCTTCGAGAGATAGCACGGTCCGTAAACATTTCCCGTAAAAGAGCAATGGTTTCGTTGCTTGTGTGGCACGTAGAGCCGTCTTGTTGAAAGTAAACGTTGTCCAGATCAATACCACCCAACTCCGACCATAAAAAATCATTAATCATCTCTCGATAACGCAATCCACTCACCGTAACTGTGTAACGAGCCAACCTCATTTTAGAAAAAGTAAGGTCCAATGACCCCGCCGGACCATAAACCGCACCAAACAGTCACACGATGAGGATGGAGAGGCTTCTCAACAATAACTCTTGTGTTTTCCGAGCCCCAGATGCGACAATTTTGCTTGATGACGTAGCCACCGAGGTGGAAATGGGTCTCATCAGTCAAGATGATTTTTCGATGGAATTCCGAATCATTTTCATTTATGAATTTTAATAATTTCAATGCGTTGTTGAAGCGTGTATCGTTCCATTTTTAGTAATGGCGTAGTTTCTACTAGTCAAATGTCAAAGAATAAAAGCTTCAAAAGTGACAGCTACCGAAATATCGAGTGATTCAAAATAACACCTCTTGTTGGAAAACCCTGTAGAACAAAACTAGTCGCTAAACTACTTAATACCAAATTTTTAGGGAAAAATCGGAAGCACTCTATACAGAAGTTCTACTGATGAGTTATCTCCACACAGAATAAACAAGGCTACCAATACGTTTACACAATACATATCGAAATGTTACTTCAATATTACAGTTGAAAAAATATATATTCTTATATATATTCTTATTTATATTTTATTTATTTATTTTGGACTATTATTTGTGGGGTGCCCTCAGCAGCCATTTGAATGAAATTATTTTCCATTATTAACCGGAAGGATTGTACTTTTAAATAAAAAAGGAAATTTGAGAAAATATTCAGTAGTTTTTTATAGCATTTTCAAAAAAAGTTATTTGGCGGACCCTATATTTTCAAAAAAGCTTAAATACCATAAATATTGGTAGATAGTGGGTGCTACAGTTGGTTGTATTTCCAATCTATTTTAATTCCAAAAGTACAAAATTTGAAAATTCATTACCTCACGTACATAATGCAAAATAACCTAACTTCATGATTCAACCAATTTTTGCCGTAAAAGTAAAAAGTAAGAATTTGAAAAAAAAAATATTTTTATTTTGCGTGCACCGAATTCCATGATTCCAGCTGCAGCCATTTGGTTGGTACCATTTTTATCCCTATTTTTTCATATTTTACCCCCTTAAGAGTACGACTTTCTAAAATCTCTTTTTATTTTATTTGTCTTCGCAATTAGAGAGATGTACACACCGAGTTGCATCATTCTAGCTGTAGTCGTTTAGTTGGTACTATTTTTATCCCTCTGTACCCATTGTATCCCATGACAGTACGAATTTGAAAAAAAACTTTTGTTTTTCGTGTCTACGCAGTCAGAGGAATGTATACTCCGAATTTCATGACTCTAGCTGCGGTCATTTAGATGGTACTATTTTTATCCCTTTTTTCATTTTAACCCGAAAAAGTACGAATTTCATAAAAATCCGTTTATTTTAAGTGTCTATGTAATCAGAGGAATGTATACACCGAATTTCATTATTCTAGGTGCAAGCGTTTGTTTGGTACCATTTTTATCCCTCTATTCCCATTTTACCCCTTAAAAATACGAATTTGGGAAAAATACTTTTCTATTATGTATCTACTCAATTGGAGGAATGTACACATAGAATTTCGTGTTTCTAGCAGTTGTCGTTTGCTATGTACCATTTTTATCCCTTTTTGCCCCATTTCACCCCCTACAAATAAGAATCATTTTATAGTGCACGTTTTTGCTATAAGGGAAATGCGAATACCAAATATCAAGTAAGTACAAGCAGACATATTAAATAAATATGCTTAAATACTCTAAAATATTGGGGAATATTATGGGTATTTTTAGTCCTTGTGAGGGAAAAAATTTTCCCTTTGGGCCGATTTGGTCCAGTTTCAATCCCAACGGATCTACGACTATGAGACGCATTTGTGGAAAATTTGGACGTCCTAGCTCATTTCGTCTAGATGCTAGCGTGCTTTCAACCGACGGACGGGCAGACATGGCTAGATCGTCGTAGAATTTTATGACGAAGAATATATTTTAACGAGAATATATATTTTTATTTATATGGTCTCAGGTCGATATTTCAAGGTGTTACAAACGAAATGACAAAGTTAGTATATCCCCATCCGGGTCGGGGAGGGTATAAAATTGGTATCAATCAACTGGCCATGAAATTCGGTACTGCTAAGATGCTCAATTTATTATTATAAAGAATATACGAAAAGGGAAATTTAGAAATTTCCGCGTGTGAAGCTACCTGGATTTATTAGTTTCCTTCCTTTTTTTAAAGAAATTTTTGTCTTTCTGAGACATAGTTTTTCCTTGCCCATTAGGACAGACTTAAGGATTAAAATAGCTCTAAATAATCTAACTAAGATTTTGAACTAATTTAATTTTGTGATCCTTCCCATTGCACTGCTCATAACAGGGAGTAGAAGACACTTCTGCTGCAACAGCTTTGACTTCCACACACATATCTTCTAATCTCCATTTACCCCGAGTGTAATACTCATGTGTTGCTAAAACTTATTTGTAGTCATTAAGTTTGACAAACATCAACTACACGTTCAATATAATAAATCAATATTTGTGTGAGAGAGTGTGTACATACAAATCGCCGAGACAGCGACACAGTGGGCCAGGCCATCGCCCGCCCCCACCACACAATGTACGTGGGTAACATTTGAAATTTGGACACCTTCGTCTGGCATGACAAAAAAAAAAACTAAAAACAAAGGCAATACAATTCGTCGTCCGTCCCAATCTCGAGACTGCTACACTTTAGTTGACTTTTGCTTTTTATGAACATTTTTTTTGGCTGCGACATTTTTGGCCAAACAGCTGCACCGAGTCGGGCAACTACTTGGCAGTGATTTGGCGTCGTCGTAGTCGTCGTCGCATATTCAAGCCCGATTCAAAGCCATATCATAGCCAAAATGCTACTGTCGCCAGAAATAGGGTTTATAGAACATTTGCATTGAATTGTGGGGGGAGGTGCGGGTGAGAAGATCTACATAAAATAATAATAAATTCGATAATGAAATTTTAATTTTTTGGCGGACATCTTCGCTTGTTCGCCAGTTGTGCGAAATTTTATTCTGTTGGCATGGCTAGACTATAAAAGCCTGAGCTTAGGACGTTCTCCAGTATAGTTTAACAAAAGTTTAACAAAACTACACAACAACTTCAAAATATTCAAAATGTTCAAATTGGTAATTGTTTGATTAAGTTTTTGAGGAGAAAATCAAAATTAAAAATTTACTCGATTGTAAATTAATATCCTTTTCTTGTGTTTGTATCCTTTTTAGTCCGTTTTCGTTGCCTTGTTCGCCCTGGTGTGCTCGGCTTATGCCAAACCCGCTTTAGTGGCCGCTGCTGTACCCGCTGGTGTGGTCACTGCCACCAGCTCTCAGTATATTGCCCGTAATTACAATGGCATTGCTGCTGCTCCCGTTGTAGCTGCCGCTTACACCGCCCCTGTTGCCGCCGCCTACACCGCTCCCGTTGCTGCTGCCTATGCTGCTCCTTATGCCGCTGCCTATACCGCTCCCTATGCCGCCGCCTACACTGCCCCAGTAGCCGCTGCTTACACCGCTCCCGTTGCCACCAGCTACTCCGCCTACTCTGCCCCCTATGGCGCTGCCTACGCTGCTCCCTACTCTGCTGCTTACACCACAGTATTCTAAATCGATCTGCCCCTCTCTCGCTTTCTCGGCTGGCTCCACAAGGACTTTCTGAAACGGATTTTTGTGTGATTTTTCTTTTTTATGAAAACAAAAACTTTATTTTAAAAGCTTTTTTGTTGAAATTTTGTGATTAGAAATTTGTTTTTGAATGATAATTGCATTGTTTTCGTATTTTTAGTGAGTTTTTCTTAGTTTTTAGTTAAAAAACTTTAATCAAATAAATCAATATATTAAAAAAAATTAAAATTGTTGAATTCCGATTGAGGGAATTTTGAAGGCAAACATTTGAATAATCAACTAAAACATGAAGACATTGAGAAATTTTTAATTATTGCTTCGACTATTTCAGTTCTGGACTGGACTGATCATTCCGTTTCTAGAATTTTTAAAATTGATTTGAACTGGGATATTGTCCTGGCTCAAGACCATTTTGCATATGTATTTAATAGAATGCAAATTTATTTATTATTTATTTATTACTTAGCTGCAGACCCCTCTGAACCCCAAACGCGACAATTTTGACGAATAACGAAGCCATGAGGGTGACAAACAATTTTCAGAACTGCAGTTTTTTTGTTGGAAGCATTCAACTGCATGAACTCATAAATTCAAGTCGTGCACAATTTTTGAGACACTCATATAATTTTGTAACATCAACTGATGTCCATAATATCCTGCATTAATAGGAACACGGATGCTGATGATAAGTTAACAAAATATTAGCGAAACAAAATAGCTACGGAAATCGTATAAATAAATTCCAATTAACGATATTGATTTATTTTCATTATACAGCTACGAATGATTTATGCAACTAATTGCTACAATTACATGGGAAACTAAAATCCAATATTGGACGAACGAACAGGTGAACTCGAAACGAGTAGTGCTCCAACAAAGGCGTTTGTAGCTGAATCGCTGGAAAGGACTTCTTGCTATTAAATACAAAATTCTTTGGTCAACGAATTAATTGTATAAGTTCGTTATTTTTTCGTCCATAGGACATAATAATAACCAGGAATATACAAAGAATAAACTATGAGAATATGGGTAGAAGAGTGACATCCATTTAGGGCTTCCTGTACCTTTTTCATTTCTCGGGAAGAATTAATTTCTTTTTGGTATGACTTTATTTTAAATAGTGAAAATAACAAAGGTTTTTGTAAAATATTTTGTTTTTATACGAACGAATCGTCAGTATTACAGAAGAAACACTTTTAAGTCACAGACACTAGATTAAAAACGTTTAAAGAAACAAAGAAAAACAAAAAATTCGTGTGTGTGAAAATGCCTCTAGTTTAGAAGATTCGTTTATATAGAGTCGACAATTTTTTACACAAAAAAACTGTGCAAACAACATGTACTTTATGGCCTCATATTTCTGAAGGCGCAATAGAAATATTACAGAAAATAGCATTTAATACAACAATACCGAAATAATAACGTTGAAAAAATCCAATCGTTCTAATTTTACAAATTAGCAAAATTTAAATACACCTTAGGCCATTTAAAATTTTATATTAGAATCGGCTATATATGATTGTATATGATTTTTTTAAATTTCTGTTTTTAGTGGAAAGGTTGGACTTTGTCATTTAATTATGGAACATAATTTTACCAAAAATACGTATACAGCGTATAGAAGAATACATACAGAAAATTTGAAAACAATCGCAGCAATCGAGGTCAAAAATCATACCGCTTGGCATGGATTGAGTCATATATGTTTTGTAATCCATCTTCCTACGCCGTACTGTGGCTGCAATTTTGATTTCATTGGCCAAAACAAAAGACACTTGAGAGCGTCTGATTGATTGGTCAATATATGCACCGCACAGTAGCTCAGAATCAAATTATATGGCCAAAAATTAAAAAATGTGTGATCTAGTCACCATTTTTGAGTCCTGTAAATTAAGATTAGACAAGGACCCAAGGATTCTTTTGAGATATTAGGTAAGGCTATTTTTATTACTTATGTTTTTTTTTTACATTTTTATGTATAAGTCATAATGCGCTGAAAAAAATTAATTTTTTTCGTATTACAGATTTTGAAAAAAAAATCTTTTTTGACTTTATCGAACTATTTCTCACACATTTTAAGAGATGTTGGATTTTATGATATGCGATTGCGACAAATAATGTTTGTTTGTAATAAATGTAAAAACAGACTCAATTACATGCAATAAAACACCAGTAAGGCCGTATGCTCCTTATAGGATCACTATTTAAATTAAATCATTTTAAATTAGAATCGGCTGTAAAAAAAGTAATGATTATTTTTTTTAGTTTTTGAACTTTGTCATTTAATAATGGAACACAATATCATTCATATGCCTACACTGAAAGCATTTCATAAAAAAATTTTTATATATTTAGTGAATTTTTTCTTAATATGTATGTAAAATTCATAAATATAATGAAATGTTTCATACAATTTGTTCATAAACAATTCACATTTCATAAATCAAAATTGTTAAATTAGTGAAACATAGTTTCATAAGATCAAAGAAAGATTCCATGGTATTAAGGAAACAATTCTTAAAGATTATGAAATATGTGATAACCAATAAAATATTTTTGTTATGAAATGTCTTCATAAATATAATGAAGGATTTCGTACTTTTTATGAAAACTTCCCCTTTTTAAGTGTGTCGCCTTTTTTCGATTGAATGCTAGCAATTCTCATTTGTCCTCTGTTAACTCTGATATAGGTATGTACCCTGATTTAGGTGAAAGACATATTCATTGCAAAGACTCTTGCAACGATGGTGTGTGTTGATTAGTTATTCAACAAGTCAGCCCTTTTGCTTTTCTGTTTATATTAGAAACTTCAGTATAAATTATTAATATTTATGAAAGTTTTTCATAAAATTAATGAAGTTTTTTATAAAATCTATGAAAATGTTCATAAATCATATTATGAAAAATAAAGAACTTGTATGAATTGATGTGTGCTTTACGAAACATGTTTCATACATTTTATGAAGTGTTTCTTTGGTGACTTTTTAATGAAAATTTTCACTGAGGTTAAGACAAAATCATAAATAGTATGAAGATAATTCTTTCAGTGTACCACGACTGACAAGATCAGCCCAATTTTTCAGTAAATGACCCAATTATGCCGCCAGCCCAAAATCCACACTAAACAGTGACTCGTTGTGGATACATTGGCTTCTAAATAGTGACGTGTGGGTTCTCTGATCCCCAATCAATTCAATTTGTCAGTACATTTTCGATCCAGTACATTTCCATTGGAATGGGTGTGACATTTTTGCTTAAACATGTTTAAATATCTTTCATAATTATTGACAGAGATTTTTACGACATTTTCAATTGAAAACGTATGAATAGGAACAGTATTGGAACTATAAACCTGTCTTAGCCTTTTAAATATTAGAGATGTACACGCTCTAGTTTGTGGTACTTTACTTTATTTCACGAATTCTGTAACGTTCTTATGTGGCACGACTTTATTCATTTTGCTAATTAAAAGAGAAGTTAGTAGTACACTTTCACCTAACGTATATATTATCGACATCACTTTACCAATGTATGATATGGAACATTTAATTTGTAAGAGTGAACTTTTAAATTGAAGTGAAAAAGTGCATTTAGAAAAACCCTTTCATCAAATAGATAATAAAAAAATATTTTATATTTGTGAAGGAATATTTTCAGAAACCCAGATAGAGACAGTTAAAATAAATGCAATTGTAACCGCGATTTTAGATTTTTGCCACACTTGCTGCTTATTACGCGACATTGGTTCTTGTCACACACGAAAAAAATCACCCAAAAATCTTCCACAAAAATGATCCCCATTAAATTCCGCAATATAGTTCAAAAAAATAAGAATTCCCTCAGACATTTACTTCCAATATTTTTTTGCTTATTATAATGCTCTCTTCGACCAAAAAAAAAAATGAAAACTTTGACCCACTCTAAAAAGAAACTCAGACCAGCTGAATTATAAGTTTATTCTACAAAAATGATCTGCTCAACATGCTCTTTCAGAGTTATAGGGTCGCTATTCTGTTTCAATCAAAAAGTCTTAATTTTTTGGACCGTGTTATATTAATCTGTGCCAAATATAAGTTTTGGTCCAAATATGTACGATCAAAAAATTTTGATTTTTATCTTTTTCCATTCAATGTTTCCCATTCTGCAATGTGGGCAATATTCGTGGGGGAAACGTGTTATTTGTTACTTTATTAAAAAAAATAAATCTAAATTTCACCAAAAGCACAATTTTTTGTCATTCAATACCAAAAATCCATCAAAACAAATAAAAGTATAAGATATGGAAATATCTCAATTAATAAATATATTTCATTTATTATTTATACGATAATTTTACTGGCTAATCTTAGTATACTTATGAAGCGGAAAAAGGGACAGAACACGAGCTTTCAGAATATGTATATTGCACACAATTAATCACTTAATAGCAATATACAAGCAAATAAATATTTGTGCTTGCACTAGAAATCTCATAAAAAAATTAGTTTATGAAAAATCCAGTGGAATTAGGATAGCATACCGTTTTTTGGAATTGTGTATAAAATATTTCCCCTAAACGAATTTATAGCAAGTATTTGCATTTTTCCTAAAAAATATATCCAAGTTCACAAAATGGGGAAACCATTTATCTATCTGTTTTGATTAATTCTATAGATACAAATCTATATACAGGTGGCGCAAAAATAACCTTCCGATGTTTTTTGGCTGTAATTTAAAAAAAATGAAATAAATAAATAGTCACCAATATTCCGCGTTCTGGAGCAGTGTAGCGTAACATTGTTTATTAACGTGTATTTCGCATGCGTTTACTACACAAATGTCAAAACAGAACTGACATTAGGGGCCAATCGTAATTTATAGCATTTTCTGATAGAAGGATTACTTTTGCGCCACTTTGTATATAAAAGAGTTGCGTTACTGACTGACTGACTTATCATTGACCAGCCCCCAGACCAAACGGCTGAAGCCAGGGTCATGAAATTTTCAGGGTAGTTCCCAAATATGACGTAGACGTCGACTAAGAAAGGGTTTTACAAAATTCCTACTTTTAAGGGGTAAAATGGCCCAAAAAGAGATAAACATCGAACCTTCGTCCTGACTAAACGGCAGTAGCTATAAACATGAAATTCGGTGAGTTCTTTGCAATGATCATGCAGACGAGCTACAAATAGGGACTTTTCGAAATTTTTACTTTTAAGGGAAGAGCGGGACAAAAAGGGATAAAAATGGTACCAACTAAAGTATTACAGCTAGAATCGTGAAATTTGGTATGTAAATTCCTCTGACCATATAGAAACGAAGTAAAATTGGATTTTTCGAAATTTGTACTTTTAATGGTAGAGCGGGATAAAAAGGGATAAAAATGGTACCAATGGTACTTTTTTGGGTGTAGGCGGGACAAAAAGTGTTCCAATTTAAGAATGGCAGCTATAGTCGGGAAATTCGGAGTGTAAACTGTGTGTAAAGCGCAATCTAAATGGATTTTTTTTCGAAATTTTCTTATAGGGGGTGAGCAACAAGGGATAAAAGTAGTACCAAATAAAGTATTGGAGCTATAGTCGTGAAATGTGGTGTGTAAGTTCGTCTGACAACGAGAAGAGCAAATCTAAACGCATTTTTCGAATTTTGTACTTATAAACAATGAGCGGGATAAAAATAGTACCAACTAAAATATTTCAGCTATAGTCGTGAAATTTTGTGTTTAAATTTCTCTGACAACGAAGACTTGCAACATATATGGATTTCTCGAAATTTGTACTTTTAAGGGGCGAGCGAGATAAAAAGGGATAAAAATGGTACCAACTTTAGTATTACAGCTAGAATCGTGAAATTTAGTGTGTAAATTCCTCTGGCCATATAGAAGCGCAGTAGTTTGATTTTTTGAAATTTGTACTTTTAAGGGGTGCGCTGGACGAAAAGGGATAAAAATGATGTACAATCCTTTAATTACGTAAACGCAGAACATAAATGGATATTTCAAAATTTGTACTTAAAAGGGGGATACGGGGCATCAAGGAATAAATGTGTTACCAAATAAAGTACATATTTTTAGGGGAAGCAAAATCACATGTGTGTGTACCTATAGTGATTTTTCAAAATATGTACTTTTTGGGAAAGAAGTACAAAAAGATATAAACTGGCTGGCTGAATCTAGAAACATGATATCGAGAATATAAATGGTTGTAATATTTTGTTCAAAACTTGGTAGAAAATTATAAAAATTATACATACGAAGTAGTAAAGCTAAAATAGTGCATATCGACAAGCACATTCCTTTGACAGTGTGTGAGTGCTAGCTAATAGGAGGTTTCCAAATTACTATTTTAACTATTTAACTATTAGAACTGGCCTTTTCGCGTGTGAAGCAGCGGGTACTGCTAGTATATATATGTATATATATATTTCTAATTTCCAACAAAGTAGATGTTTTACAGAAAATTGTGAAATTTAAAAAATATATATTTTTTGTTATTTATTTTTATTTATTATATTTTATTAATAATTCATAGTGTTAGTAAGACGCTCCATAAGTTTCATGATGGTGTTCCTGGTAAATACTCTATATCAATTATGAACGTGATTGAAAATTACTCTAAGTAGGCTTCAATGCTGTCTAATGTCTAGTCCCAAAATATTTCGTGAAGCTGGAATCATGAAATTTTCTGTATACATCCAAAAAAGGAGTAGAAAATCGTACCAACCATTTAAAATTTTCAATTTGAACTATCGATTACTTTGACTTTTATTTGCAGGTTTATGTTTGACATTTGCAAAATGCGACGCTATACACTCGAACAAAATTGGGAAATATTAAAAACTTACTTCGAAAGTAGTGAGTCTTTAACGCATACTGTAAGAAATGTACGTGAAACTTTTTCGAAAAGAAATCGGCCTTTAGTCCAGCCTTCGTGAAACTCATTTTCATCTCGATGGCTATGTCAAAATGCCGTATATAGGTTCAGAGAACCCACGCGTGACTATTGAGAAGCCATTGCATCCACAACGAGTCACTGTTTGATGTGGATTTTGGGCTGTACTGAAAAATTGGGTTGATCGGATGAGCCAATCGTGGTAGTCATATGCATGATATTGTGTTTCACTATTAAAAGCAAAATTCAAACTTTCCAATAAAACAAGAAATTTAAAAAAATATATATCAGTACTTTTTTATATTGCCGATTCTAACTTAAAGTTTTTAATGAACTATCCTATAGATTTACATATATGTAATATGCATTTTTCGAAATTTGTACTTTTAAGGTAGAAACGGGATAAAAATAGTACCAAGCATTATTTCAAAATCTAATAATTGAATATCTGAAGAATAACACAATTTTACAGTGATTTTTATAGAAATTGCTTAGGCGAGTATATTTGCAATAAAGCTCCAAAGTTACCTTGTGAACACAGGAAGCATTGCTATTTATCGAATTTGAAGTGTAGAGCAGCTCTTTTGAATTAAGTATCGGTCATATCCGGGTTGACACTCTACAATGACACTGACACGCGTTTATAGTTGCAACGCGTTCACGAAAAACCATCACGAAATTATTGATAATTGTTGCGCTGATCTTTTTCCCCAATTCCATTTTCTTGGAATGCGGAAATCGATAATAATCGAAATTAAATCACTGCGAAATGTTCGAAGAATAACAAACAAATCTAGATATAGAAAATGTATGCCAAACACGTCTTTGGGGGGGGGGGAGGTAAAACAAACAATTTCGTTTTATTAAAAAATCATTTAAGCAACCAATAATAAATACATCGAATACATTAACAAATGCCAATGGAGCAGCAGCAGGAACAACAACAACTACAACTATGAGTAACACAAAACAATTTTGACAAACAAAAAACAAAACAAAACTTTTTTTACACTTTGCAACACGAACTCAGGCCTCCTGGGGCAGGTTGACAGCAGGCGCTTCCGCTATGGCATGCTCCACTCGATAGGCGTTGTAGGTGCTGGCGTAGGGTACATAGGCGCTTTGTGTCTGAAAGAAGAGAGGTGGAAACAGAGGACCGACACCGCCAGCAGCTGCAGGGAACACAACACCCGGCATGAACGCTGGCTGGCCAGGAGCAAAGTGAACAGGTGGCTGTGGCTGAGCCGGTTGCGGCGGCGCAGCACGATGTTCGGGTGGCACATCCACTGTCTCGGCAGCACCCATTATATCGCCCGGCCGGGCATGGCTGACCGAGGCCAGGACAGCTACTACAACTACAGCAACACCAACAATCTGTAATTGTTTCTTGAGGACGGGTAGTGATGCGGTTGGATTGGATGGCCAAAATGTTTTTCGATTGTGGGGATTTGGTGGTAGTAGTGGTGGTGGTGGATGGTATTATAATTATATTGTGGGGAAGTGAATTTTTCGATAACAATTTTGATTTGGATTTTGAGAATTGGTGTTCCTCATTATTATTTTCGTCGGGTTCTTCAAAGTGATGACGTTTAAAACTTACAAATTTGAACATGGTTGCCGCTCACCAATAACAATTTAATCGAATAGTGTTCGCAAATTTCAATTTAATTTGTTTGGCAAATTATGGCAAACTGTGATTTTTCGTGCGATAAAACGTAATGTTTCGGCGCCTAAGCTTTTTATTTAGCTGTGATTTGCTTTGCGTTGCTGCGATGACCGACTATCAGGAATACTGGGGGTGTTTTGTTGTGAAATACGTTTAAATGAGAATTGAATTAGAATTTCAAGTAGTTGTTGATTTTTATAATTTTCTTTTGGATTTTTTTAAATATTCTTATTTTTTCTGCTCCCATACATACATATGTACGTATGAATACAACAATAAAAACAATCGAATACAATGCGCCACAATGTGTGTATGCGAGTGGACGGCCGGGCGGACTGACAGACAGACGGACAATATGAGTATTCTCTCAAAGTCGGTCGCCATTGTTTTGTACTCGTACATGGTATGAAAGTATGTAATTAATATCATTATTATGAGTGAAGTAAACATGGCATGTGTCAATGTGTATGTTAAGCGTAAAGGCTTGGCCAGTGATCGACAAACTTTTCATGGGCAACATTGAGTTGACAAGTTCGACTTTGTAATAATGGTTGGTGAGAAGTAATCCCAACCGATATATTCCCAATTTAAGGTTTGGGGTTCCTGTGTTCGGTTCGGGTTAGTGATCGGTTTTGATGAATTTTAGGTATTTTGAATGTAATACATTCACTCAACACACTTCGGTCATATAAGTATAGGGTTTGGGGTTTCCCGGACTTTTTTCATTTCCCGGGAAAACGGGAATGAAAAATGTCATTCCCGGGAATCCCGGGAAAAAGTAATTTATTTATAGGTATGTTCAATATGGTTTAAAATATCAACATTTAATAACTGGTGTGTTTTTTCAATACTGTCATATTACAAATTAAAAACGAATGTTATTGTCAAAATATTTTACAAATTATTTTTCATTTTACACATATTTAACTTTACACCTTTTCAAGATTATATTCGGAACATACAAATTTATATTGAGAAATGTAAATTCATATTAGGGACATATTAACTAATAACGGTTAATGTAAATTTATAATAGGAACATGTTAATTCATAATGAGATATATAAATCATAATTCATTGAGAACAATTTTTCATAATAGGAACATACCAATTCATAATGAAATATACAAGTTTGTAATCAGAAAATCCAAATTCATAATCAGAAAATACGTTTTCATATTCAGAAAATATGAATTCATAATGAGAAAATATAAAATCATATGGAGAAAATGTAAATTTATAATGAGAACATTGATAAAATATGTGGTTCTACGAAAATATCCATAGAAAAACGTACATACATAGCTTCGATTATAAATTTTAGAGTTCCTGATTATGAATTTATACTTTATGAATATATATTCCTGAATAAGAATTTATATTTTCTCATTATCTATTTGGATTTTCTCATTTTGTATTTATATATCTCATTATCAATTATGAATTTATATTTTTCAATATGAATTTACATTTCGCATTATGAATTTACATTGCTGATTATGAATTATCATGATCCTATTATGAATTTACATTTCTCATCGTGAACTTACATATTCCGATTATAAATTACATTTTCTCATTATAAACATGAAAAGTTGTAGACTAATCGTCAGAATTGGACATTTATATCGCAGGTAGAAGTGACTGACACCTACATTACAATCAAAATTGAAAATGATTAAGGAAACAAATAACTAATTTACGGAGAATTTTATGCCACACATTTAATTTAGAATATTCATTCGTCTGGAGACAAAAATATTTTATAGAAACAGGGGGGAATATTCTAAACTGTAAAAACAATAGAAACATAAAAAAATAATATTAATTTAATAAATTCATAAAAAATAAAAATATTGAAATAGTCTAGTCATTAATTTTTACAAAGGTCCATTTAAATATACCGTAGCATATATTTATATTCCTATTAGATTTCTCTTGAAAGTTTCCATGCGAACTATTTTTATTGTATTCCTATTTTTAGACCATTTCTTTCTGGCTACATATGTAAAGTAAATTGTTCTTGAAGAAGATATTCAACTCGATTCTTCTAGGAAATGTAAGCCATAGTATTGTCGGCATGATATTTTTATTTCACAATAAAGATCCTGCAAATAGCCTCACAAAAAGGTTTTATTCCCATAGCTTGCTTTCGCATAAAATAACTATTTAGCGAATTTAAAAAGTTTTGTTTGTAGTAATAAAGGGTGATTTTTTAAGAGCTTGATAACTTTTTTTTAAAAAAAACGCATAAAATTTGCAAAATCTCATCGGTTCTTTATTTGAAACGTTAGATTGGTCCATGACATTTACTTTTTGAAGATAATTTCATTTAAATGTTGACCGC
This sequence comes from Polietes domitor, assembly GCA_947397865.1. Classification (NCBI taxonomy): domain Eukaryota; kingdom Metazoa; phylum Arthropoda; class Insecta; order Diptera; family Muscidae; genus Polietes; species Polietes domitor. Next base: position 22,969 of record CANDYM010000487.1, read on the forward strand.
GGCTGCGTCTTAGGTGGTCCATTCGGAAAGTCCAATTTTGGGCAACTTTTTCGAGCATTTCGGCCGGAATAGCCCGAATTTCTTCGGAAATGTTGTCTTCCAAAGCTGGAATAGTTGCTGGCTTATTTCTGTAGACTTTAGACTTGACGTAGCCCCACAAAAAATAGTCTAAAGGCGTCAAATCGCATGATCTTGGTGGCCAACTTACCGGTCCATTTCTTGAGATGAATTGTTCTCCGAAGTTTTCCCTCAAAATGGCCATAGAATCGCGAGCTGTGTGGCATGTAGCGCCATCTTGTTGAAACCACATGTCAACCAAGTTCAGTTCTTCCATTTTTGGCAACAAAAAGTTTGTTAGCATCGAACGATAGCGATCGCCATTCACCGTAACGTTGCGTCCAACAGCATCTTTGAAAAAATACGGTCCAATGATTCCACCAGCGTACAAACCACACCAAACAGTGCATTTTTCGGGATGCATGGGCAGTTCTTGAACGGCTTCTGGTTGCTCTTCACTCCAAATGCGGCAATTTTGTTTATTTACGTAGCCATTCAACCAGAAATGAGCCTCATCGCTGAACAAAATTTGTCGATAAAAAAAAACCGAACACTGATTTTGGTAATAAAATTCAATGATTTGCAAGCGTTACTCGTTAGTAAGTCTATTCATGATGAAATGTCAAAGCATACTGAGCATCTTTCTCTTTGACACCATGTCTGAAATCCCACGTGATCTGTCAAATACTAATGCATGAAAATCCTAACCTCAAAAAAATCACTCTTTATAATATAAACAAATACTCAATAAATACTCATTATGGTCAGTAATGTAAATACATATATGAATTTGAAATATATCTAAAAATTACAATTTATATAGTAACATTAAATTATTGATCAACAAAATAAATAAATTATTTTTTTAATATTTCCCGTATTCCCGGGAAATTGAAAATTTTTTCCCGGGAATTCCCGTCCAAATTTTTCCGGGAATTCCCGAATCGTTTTTCCCGGGAATTCCCGGACCCCAAACCCTATATATGTACTTATTTCATATCCTGTATGGTGATAAATCATCAGTGGCTCTTCTGGAGTTACCATGACAGTGGTGCAATTACGTTTTTCATATTTTTCGCAGTCTTGACTTGACCGATATAACTTGTTTTGAAAATATTTACTTTTAATATAATGAAGTGGTCTGGTATCGCCTTTTAGTTTTTTTACTGTTTCTAAAATTTTGAAATGACAACATTAATTGATTTTTTAAAACCTATTTCTACAGAATGGAAAAATAATAAAAAATCTAAGAAAAATAAGTTGATGGAAATTTTTCATTTTTTTTTTTGCAGAAAAATAAAAAATACATCTCGAGTTAAGTAGTTTTATAATAAAGTTGAAAGACCGAGAAAGGAAATAAATGCTTCGAAATATTAAAAATAAAAACTATCATTAACTACAATTTCTTATATTTTTTTCATCAAAATTGATTAATTTATGTAATTAATTTTTTGATTGATATTATAAATTAGTTTTGAGCAACATAATATTAAATTAGAGCGGTAATAATCGAGGCAGGAAGACTTATAGACATGTCTGCCTGCCTCGATATGTATAAATTAGGTCCACTTTACGTCCCGGTACAAATCTGAACAAAATTGGTTGTAATTTTAGTCGAATTCTAAAAGTCCAATATGTATTTTTCCAACTGGTTCAAAACAGTTGAAATAGCAAACAGCTGTTTTTAGCAATAAAGAAACTATAAGTTCAATATACATGTTAGGCTAATATAAAAGGAAATTCGAGCTAAATTCGCCATTTTTAGCAGACTGTAAACTCAATGTGCAGTAAGAATGCTGATGCAAGATTGCAGAAAAACTTTTTTTATGGCAGAAAAACTGCTCTAATAGCAGAAAAGTTCCTGTTGATAGGCAGCATACAATCGTCGCTGCTAATAAAATATTTTTTCTCTAAGCGTAGATGCAAGAAGGACTTGCACCGCGTAGACCTCGGACATTTTTTTGTTTTTCTTACTTTTTTAATAAACTATATATTTTTTTTTATTTTATGAGTTTTATACATGAAGAATACTTTTTATTATTTTTCTTTTATTTCAATTGCTTAATTTATTGCTAATTATTAAAACATAAGTATTATTAACTACCAATTTAACTAAAAATTAATTTGTTTATGCTAAATAAATATGTTGTTAAGAGTATGTAACGATTCTTGGTCTGCTTTCATTCACTACGACAGAGGAATATTATAGTAGCAACCAGAAGGTATATTGTTCCATCCCGGGACCAGTGTATTTTTATACCCTCACTCGACAGAGTAGGAGGGTGTATTTCATTTGGGATAGAAAAAAGTGTAACGCATTGAAGGAGTGACGTAAGACCACAAGCATGTTTGGACCAAATTCGATGCACATCTTTTTAAGTTGTTTGAGCCATGTCCGTCCATCCGTGAATCGATTCAAACTTTGCACATGCTAATATATTTCCCAAACTTAGTTTAAGTCCGAAGATGGGCGAAATTACCACTCCCCTTCTGGTACCTGCCAAATGACGATGGGCGAAATTACCACTCCCCTTCTGGTACCTGCCAAATGACGCACATTCCTATGCCAAATTAAAACTAATGTAACTTCCACACGGATTTTCAGAATCAGCTCTATTTTGGTATTTGATAATGCTTTTATAATCACGTTAAGTGTACTAAATTTGTCACGCTCCTTCCAGTAACCCAACCCCCCCACAAACAAATCACCCTAAACTACCTAAAATTAAAGATGTTATAACTTCTATACGGTTGATCGGAATACTGTGAAATTTGATATTTGGCAAAACTTTCTGGTACTTCCCTCGCAAAGTGGCAAAAACTTTGGTTGCAATAAAACCTATATAACATCCATACGGGTATTCAAAATCATTTGCAATTTGATATTTAAATATGTTTTTATAATCACGCCAAGCCACGCCCCTCCTTGTACCCCCCACACAATTGTCTCCTTTGCCGGTGCCTGAAATCAATTATGACTTCATATTTGATCATGTTTTTGCAATTATTAATAAATATGGAAGCTACCCAGCAAAAACTCTCATTACCAAGTAATGTGGGGAATAAGGCAAAACCAAAAACCTTCACTACTTATTTTTCGGATCCGTTTCTAATAATTTTTGTAAAGGGATTGTAAAAAAATAAGTACTTCCACGCACGCTTGCAAAAAGCTGACGCATAAGTACTTCCATGCACGCTTACGAAAAGTTAATAAATATGTACTGCTAAACGAGTTGTAAAATAAGTGGCCTCAGGAAGATACAAAATAAGCCATTATTGATAACTAGTCAAATAATGTATTACCAACAATGGGCTTAATTAGTGATGAAAACAACATTTTTATTAAATTATATATTTTGTATCGACTTTTTAACAATTTGAATACAGAATTTAGGGCTGTTTTTCTTTAAGCCTGGATAACTAAGCTGCGATAACAATAGCACTGCTATTCTCTGAAATGTAAAATTTAAATCATTATATTTATATTTAAATCATTATAAGGAAATAATTATTTCATACTTCAAAATAATGCAGGGCGTAACGAGCTGTCATTACTAGGTAATGCTAAAAATAATGAGGTGTCATTACCAAGTTTTTGCTGGGTAGGTCCAATTGGGACAAACTTCTAGTACCTCCCACCTACATACTCTGACGCTATGAAAAATTTAAGTTCTTATACAAACTGTAAGTCCATGTACATGTTCTCTGAGAGTGAGGTTATATATAATAATATTTTTAAATAAAATAAAATTAAATTGAATGGTAATAAAAAAAGTAAATCATTTACACTCCTGAAAATTAACTTTTCGACATTCACAATAAAGGGCACCCCTCCTTCGACAACTCCATGTTAAATTCATTGATGACGATCCAAATTCTTAACAACATCCAAATCACAAGAACTCTTGTGTTTCTTCTCTTTTGCCTGTTCCATATATAATTACGAAAATAGTATTTGCCATACTATGTTTTGATTACAAAATTATATGGATAATTGCAAAAAATAAACAAAAATCGAACCACTATATTTTCTAGTTATTTTTGAATATACAAAGTACTTGTGTTATGTGCTATCATTAGTTGACAGCACAACTGTAAATAGCAAAAAAAAATATACATAATTCAATAACAATTTGTTCTTGAGTTTTTCATAAAAATATGAAAAAAAAAAAAAACAATATTATCAAGTTTTGTTACTACCCAGCAAAAACTTGTTAATGACACCTCTTCATTATTGGCATTACCTAGTAATGAGAGCCCATTACGCCCAGCATTATTTTGATGTATTAAATAATAACCTCCTTATAATGGTTTAAAACGGTACTTATTAGTAACAAAACATCCATGTTTTGGTATACATTTAGTTGTGTGTAGCTTTATCTTCCAGTCATTTCGATGCTGCCGCGACCGTCGCTCGAAGAATGAACGGATTTGATATTTTCGATTGGTGAAGCAAATTTAGTTGCTTCATGTCAATCGAAGCGTGCACATGTTACGCGGAATGTAGATTGTTTTTTTTGCAGAATCATAAAGTTAACTTCTTGAACTATATTGGAATTTAAAAAAAATATTTTATTTATTGTTAAAATAGTATTATAATACTATCTTATCATCACAACAACAATAAGAAGAATGGGAAATACATTTCCCATTCTTTTTATTATTCTGTTCCTTTTTTACGACAACTTTACTTTTTACAACTGTATACGTTTGCTTGCCGTGGCGTCGTTGTTCTTCATAGAAATTTTGAAATATAATGAAGTTGCTAGAAATGTTTTGCTGTGTGTGTGTTCAAACCACCAACCTCAACACACTGACGTTGTTGACCAACATATTTACAATCCAGTACTTATAAAGAGTGATTTTTTTGAGGTTAGGATTTTCATGCATTAGTAAAGGGTGATTTTTTAAGAGCTTGATAACTTTTTTTTTAAAAAAAACGCATAAAATTTGCAAAATCTCATCGGTTCTTTATTTGAAACGTTAGATTGGTCCATGACATTTACTTTTTGAAGATAATTTCATTTAAATGTTGACCGCGGCTGCGTCTTAGGTGGTCCATCCGCTTAGTCCAATTTTGGCATTTCCACGTTTTTAAGTAACAGAGACCCAATTGGTGCGAACGGCGACGAATCGAAAATTGGTGGTCATCATTAACACTGGCCGATACAGCTGCGATATTTTCTTCAGTTCGCACTCTACGTAAGCGTGTTGGTGGTTTAATGTCCAACAATGTAAATTTGGTGCGAAATTTAGTCACAATAGCCCGAATAGCCGCTTCAGTGGGTCGATTAAACTGACCATAAAATGGAAGCGCGCAATGAACTTTCTTAACAGAGCACGCATTTTGATAATAAAATTCAATAATTTGCAAGCGTTGTTCGTTTGTAAGACGATTCATGATGAAATGTCAAAGCATACTGAGCATCTTTCTCTTTGACACCATGTCTGAAATCCCACGTGATCTGTCAAATACTAATGCATGAAAATCCTAACCTCAAAAAAATCACTCTTTATTTGACAGATCACGTGGGATTTCAGACATGGTGTCAAAGAGAAAGATGCTCAGTATGCTTTGACATTTCATCATGAATAGACTTACTAACGAGCAACGCTTGCAAATCATTGAATTTTATTATCAAAATGCGTGCTCTGTTAAGAAAGTTCAGAAAGAAAGAAATTGTGTTCAGCGACGAAGCTCATTTTTGGCTCAATGGGTACGTAAATAGGCAGAATTGTCGATTTTGGAGTGAATATCAGCCAGAAGCATTGCAAGAGCTACCAATGCATCCAGAAAAAGTCACAGTTTGGTGCGGTTTATGGGCTGGTGGCATCATTGGACCGTACTTCTTCAAAGATGATGCGAATCGTAACGTAACTGTGAATGGTGAGCGCTACCGTGAGATGATATCCAACTTTTTTTTGCCCAAAATGGAAGAACTGAACTTGGTTGACATGTGGTTTCAACAAGATGGCGCTACATGCCACACAGCTCGCGATTCTATGGCCATTTTGAGGGAAAACTTCGGAGAACAATTCATCTCAAGAAATGGACCGGTAAGTTGGCCACCAAGATCATGCGATTTGACGCCTTTAGACTATTTTTTGTGGGGCTACGTCAAGTCTAAAGTCTACAGAAATAAGCCAGCAACTATTCCAGCTTTGGAAGACAACATTTCCGAAGAAATTCGGGCTATTCCGGCCGAAATGCTCGAAAAAGTTGCCCAAAATTGGACTTTCCGAATGGACCACCTAAGACGCAGCCGCGGTCAACATTTAAATGAAATTATTTTTATGCGTTTTTTTTTTAAAAAAAAAGTTATCAAGCTCTTAAAAATTCACTTTTTGTAAGCGTGCTTGGAAGTACTTATTTCTCAACTTTTTGTAAGCGTGCGTGGAAGTACTTATTTGTACAATCTCTTTATAAAAATAATTAGAAACGCAACCGAAAAGTAAGTAGTGAAGGTTTTTGGTTTTGCCTTATTCCCCACATTACTTGGTAATGAGAGTTTTTTCTAGGTATGTCCGAATAGTTTTGGGTCATGCAACCCCTACCGATTGCGAGTTACTACGACCGTTTTGAACGGACATATGAATAGTGATTCGCATATAGGGATGATGACCGAAAATTTTGGGGAAATTATTCCCGGAAATGGAGAATACGATTTTATTTAATTTAGTTATTTTTTAAATTAATTTTGTGAATATTGAGATTGCTTTTAGGTTCCCCTATTTTGTGATAATAATACTAATAAAGCTTATCTCAGACAACAAGGTATTTTGTTTTGGAAATATATGGTTTTTAAAAGCTTGTCATTTAAATTTTTTACACATGTCCTGTTATTCGAAAATTAAATATGAATATAAATTAAATATATTCAATAGGATAACAGCTCAAAATATCAACCATTTTAATATCATCACACATTTTTACATCTACAGGGCAAAAAAGCAGTAAAAAATGCAATACTCAACTTTTATGGTTTATGTGGCCGCTAGTGCCTTAAGGCACCGTTTGGATAAAACTAAATCTCGACTTTTATAACGCATGTTAAAAACTACAGGATTTTCTATTGACTATTCATAGTTTACTAGAGCCGAATGTAAATTTTGAAAAGTCGTATGAAAACTCATATATGTGCTAGTTTACTTACTATCGGCTGGGGTTTTTGATCAATTTGTCAAAATCGGGTGTAGCATTTCTCTGGAGGGGTTTGGTATGAAACTAAAATAGGCTTGCTTTGTTTACCGCTAGCGATTTCCAGCTTAACTCTATTTGTTCATTAAATTGACAGTATTTTAGAATTTTCAAAAAAAGTCTCTCGGGTAGCACATACAAGTTAAGGGATTACAACAGAAAATATTTGTTTTGTAAATTCAAATTATTAGAAAAAAAATTTCACTAAAAACAAACAAACGTAAACAAAGCGTAATTTTTAGGGTAAATATTCTGAAAAGAACTATTCGAAAACACACACAAAATAATTAGAGATGGAATAAATCGGCTTTAAACGCAGAAAATTTAAATGTGAATCTCAACTGGAATATTTTTTTAATTTCATATGGAAGGTTTTGAATTCTGAATTTCAAAGGCAATTTTTGAATTGGAAACTGTAAAGCAAAGGTAAAATTAAAAAAATGTCTACTATGATTGAAGACTGTACCGATTGGAAACTGCGGCAATGGCGAAAATTGAAATTACTTAGATGTTTACGATATATCAGAATAATCTTGTGCATATCAAAAGCAGGCTCGATCAAATCTCTGTCGGGAGGATGTTGTTTCCCTAGTCAATATTCCTTAAAGCCCAAGGTCGAAATTACTATGCTTCAGCTAAGAACGTACGCTCTGGGACACAATAAAAAGCTGTTCAAAGTTAAAATGTGTCAGTGGCACTGAAATCCAAATTAATACGCAAATGTAATGAAAAGTGTTTTGTTCCGGTCTGAAAAAGGCATGGCTGAAACTATTAACGATAGTGCGAGGTTTTCTGTCCAGTGACCTCTAGTTTATTGACCAAAAGCAGTAGAAAAACACTCATTAGATAAGACAGAGGTTCCCAAATGACAATTATGTCACCATTTTTAAGACACTGCACGGCCTTTTTGTTTTTCTTTGACAAAAGGCCTACTTGATATGCAGATCATGCGCCACGACTGACTGACTGAATATGCATGTGTGTGGGTATTCATAAAACGAAATACAATCAGAGAGACAACTCAAAAACAATAAATCGGCATTTGTTTTATTTGTTTTTTGTGTTTTTCTTTCAAAACTCAGATGAACGGCCTTTTCCACTAATTACCGACGATTTATAAGTGTTGACAATTGTAACAATTTAACGGCCGCATACTTTATGGGCCTACTACAGCACGATTATTTTGTATTTCGGATTTAAGGCACGATATACGGCGATTGTCTGTCACACATGTGACAGACACAAACTGCGAAATGCACTGAAATTTAAAATTAATTTATGTCTGTTTACCTGTCGGCCAAAAGATTCTCGAATTCTCGTCAAAAGTGACAATTCAATAACCTTTACAATTTTGCCTTAAGACCGAGCGACAGTGCGTCAGTATGTCTGTCAAATGTTTGTGCAATTATTTACGCAAAATGTAAAGCAGGCTTGCTGGCCAGCGATTTGTTGTGATACAAAACTGCTACATAATTCAGAACATGTCGTGCATATATAATATTCGCTTTGTCGAAATATGATTTTGTTTTTATTTTTTTTTTGTATTTGGAGTAGTTTTGTGGCCTCTTCTGAATGTACGCCATGGCCAAATAGGGCTTTGCTAGAATCGCCAAGGAGAAAATGTAGAAGAGCCAATAAAACGAAAATATTGTTTTTGTGTTTTTTTAGTTTTTCGCTTTAATAAGTTTAAGTATAAATGGTGGCGTTGTCACAGGGAATCATCATCAGTTTGCCAAGAACTTTCAAAGCAATTCCACAACTAAACCAACCAACCAAAACAATCAAACAAAATGTTCAAATTCGTAAGTGAAATCAAATATTGTGATTAATATTAAAATAAAGGATTGAAAAGGATTTAAAAAAAAAAAAATAAAAAAAAATATTCACGGAATAAAGAAGATCAGTTTCCAAATCGGAGGGTTGGGAAAACAAAAATTGTGATTAGTATTAAAATTAAAAATTAATCAAAAATATTGAAAATAATTAGAAAATCTCAGAGAATATAAAATACGGAGATTGATTATAAAAATATAAAAATATAAAAATATAAAAATATAAAAATATAAAAATATAAAAATATAAAAATATAAAAATATAAAAATATAAAAATATAAAAATATAAAAATATAAAAATATAAAAATATAAAAATATAAAAATATAAAAATATAAAAATATAAAAATATAAAAATATAAAAATATAAAAATATAAAAATATAAAAATATAAAAATATAAAAATATAAAAATATAAAAATATAAAAATATAAAAATATAAAAATATAAAAATATAAAAATATAAAAATATAAAAATATAAAAATATAAAAATATAAAAATATAAAAATATAAAAATATAAAAATATAAAAATATAAAAATATAAAAATATAAAAATATAAAAATATAAAAATATAAAAATATAAAAATATAAAAATATAAAAATATAAAAATATAAAAATATAAAAATATAAAAATATAAAAATATAAAAATATAAAAATATAAAAATATAAAAATATAAAAATATAAAAATATAAAAATATAAAAATATAAAAATATAAAAATATAAAAATATAAAAATATAAAAATATAAAAATATAAAAATATAAAAATATAAAAATATAAAAATATAAAAATATAAAAATATAAAAATATAAAAATATAAAAATATAAAAATATAAAAATATAAAAATATAAAAATATAAAAATATAAAAATATAAAAATATAAAAATATAAAAATATAAAAATATAAAAATATAAAAATATAAAAATATAAAAATATAAAAATATAAAAATATAAAAATATAAAAATATAAAAATATAAAAATATAAAAATATAAAAATATAAAAATATAAAAATATAAAAATATAAAAATATAAAAATATAAAAATATAAAAATATAAAAATATAAAAATATAAAAATATAAAAATATAAAAATATAAAAATATAAAAATATAAAAATATAAAAATATAAAAATATAAAAATATAAAAATATAAAAATATAAAAATATAAAAATATAAAAATATAAAAATATAAAAATATAAAAATATAAAAATATAAAAATATAAAAATATAAAAATATAAAAATATAAAAATATAAAAATATAAAAATATAAAAATATAAAAATATAAAAATATAAAAATATAAAAATATAAAAATATAAAAATATAAAAATATAAAAATATAAAAATATAAAAATATAAAAATATAAAAATATAAAAATATAAAAATATAAAAATATAAAAATATAAAAATATAAAAATATAAAAATATAAAAATATAAAAATATAAAAATATAAAAATATAAAAATATAAAAATATAAAAATATAAAAATATAAAAATGAACAAACAATAAAATATTATAAAAATGATAAAATATTATAAAAATAATAAAAACTTAAAAATTAAAACTTAAAAATTAAAAAATACATAAATAAATATAAAAAATAGATGCAAAATGGTATTGAGCCAGGACAATATCCCTGTTCAAATCAAATATTGATTACAGACCAAAAAAATACAAAAGAAGGAACAAATATAAAAATACAAAAAATGACTATTTTATTATTTTCTTGTTTTTTATTTCCCAATATTTCGACCAACTCCGTTGGTCATCTTCAGGGGTCTATTACAAAAAACACAAATTATTCAATTACAAGTTACAAGCATTAACAATCAAAAAATATCACAATATTTATATTTACATTTTTAAAAAGTTTTTCACAATAGGAAAATTCTCCTGCCACTCTCTGCAAGCTTGTGTCAACTACTGTCTAATTTGTCGTCTATGTTTTTCCACCGTGTTCCTATATATTTGAGCACAACCGTCTGTGTCTCTCTTATAATTAAGCCTTTTTCCAGGGGAGACGTCAATTATATTTAGCATTTCCAAAGTGTATCTCCTTGTATAATTATTCTCTTCCGCTAATATTTCGACGTCATTAAAGTTTGGTTTATGTCCCGTCAAGGTACAGTGGGCTGCAAGGGCAGTTTTTTGCTCAATGGGTTTGTCAAGAGATTTGTGTTCGGTTTTGTGTGATGAAAGTCTGGTTTTCAATTTGTTTTTCGTAGTGCCGACATATACCTTCTGGCATATGTCGGACTTGTCACCATTGCATTTTATTTTGTACACGACGTTTGGTTTCTCCTCTTTCTTGATTTTTGATTTTGTCCTACTAAATAGTTGGTTGACGGTCCTGTGTGTTTTATATGCCAACTCAAATTTTTCTTTGTCGTAAATATTAGAATGTTTTAGTCTTTCGGATAGTCCTGGAATGTATGTTGTAGATTTATAAATTTTGCTTGGTCTTTCATCATTTTTGTTAAGTTTTTCTTCCGTCGTTCGCTTGATTAGATTACTTATTAATTTTTCGGGAAAGTCGTTCATACGCAGTATATTTCTAATTTTGGATTTGTTTGTTTCGTGAAATTCCTTATCACTGGTTTGTAGGACCCTGTTTATAAAATTCGTCGCGGTGTTTATGATTGTTCGTCTTGGGTGCTTAGAATAAAAATTAATTAGACGTCCGGAAGCCGTTTGCTTTTGGTACCAGTCAACTTTCAGCAGATTCCCTTGTCTAATTATCACCGAATCCAAATATGGTAGTTTGTTATCCAATTCTTTTTCCATCGTAAATTGTATTTGTCGGTTGAAAGAGTTTAATGCGTTAAGTATGGCGTCTACTTCACTACGCTTTACAATTGCGAATAAGTCGTCTACATATTTGGTCAGTATTTTAGGTTTTTCTTTTATCTTTTCCATCGTGGCGTCCAGCAGTTCTTCCATAATGATGTCAGCAATTACAGGTGAGGCTGGTGACCCCATTGGCATCCCCTTTTTCTGTTCATACACCTTGTCTTCGTACTTGAAATAGCGTGTCTCTTTAATGCAGAAGGTCAATAATTCTATGAAGAGGTCCCGAGGTATTCTTGTATGCTGTTCAATTTGATTCCATTTCTTATCTATTGTCTTTATGGCTAAGTTTATGGGAATACTTGGGAACAAAGAAACCACGTCAAATGAAATCAATATTTC